>JAHRHZ010000048.1:13893345-13959417 GCA_024137785.1 Ginglymostoma cirratum | reverse complement strand
AGGTCAAGCAGTTTTCCTGCTCCTATGATGCTGCTTGACCTGCTGTGTTCATCCAGCCCCATGCTTGTTATCTCGGATTCTCCAGCATCTGCAGTACCTTTTATCTCTTATCCAGGTTCATACAATCCTCCTCTATTGAAGATTCAGAAATCCATGCATCCTGGTTTGTAGATGGGCCGTCCTTTGTTCCTAAATGAATCAGTAGTTTTGATAGGAGAGTGGGACAAGGACATGGCTCTCATTGAAGGGTTGGAACATTTTGAAACAGTAAACCACCCTTCAATGGCCCAACAATGGTAGGTGGAAGAGAAATATAGTTCTGATCCAACATTTAAAACTCCTACACAATGTTAAGGAGCAACATTACTGTAGTACTCAGATGTTCTGTGTTTGATTATGTGAATCTACTTATAATCAAGGCTCACTGTGCTTGATTAATTAAGACTAGGTATAGAGTAAAAGACAAGTGAACAAGATGTAGATAGAGCTGCAGCCAAAACTGAAACATGGTGCAGATATTTTAAAGCACTGTACAGAAACCTGTCACACAGAGAGCTGCATAGTGCTGTAAAATAAAATGTGCAAGAATTACTTCTTAGGAAATGGCAGAAAGGTGAACAATTGCAAAAGGATTTTCTGATGCATCTGTCAAGTATGTCCTGATAGGAAGACTTTCTAGTAGCACAAATGAAGGAAAGCCCATTATATACAGGTCAAGACTGTCTGCCAGGAGGTGGTAGAGACAATGCCTATAACCTCGAATCATCAGATCATCAGGGGTGAGAGGAGAAACCAAAGATACAGGTCTGGAATCTCTGGAAGTCCTGATATGTGTGCAGATCTATGTGAGAATTGCCCAATAGGTTTAAACCTCTGATAGCAATTCCCAGAGTTGGAGACTTGGGGCATATCCAACTGACTAACCTTAATAATCAACCAGGAATTGTTAACCAGCTTAACACCTAGGTAACTCCACACCTAACTGTCTCCAATCACCACCCTCACTGTCTCATGGCCAATGGCCCTTGACTACCTCATGACCACACAACTACACACCTGACTTAATCCTGAATCCTCCAACCATCCCTCAACCTGACCCAGCTATCCCTGACCATTCATCTATCCCCAAACCTACTATTCCCTGCCCAGGCAAGAATAACACCTGACCACCTAACTCTGCTGAGTACTTCCCCTACCCAACCTGACAATTAGTCAATTACCCCATTGAACAGCCCTGACTACTCCCCTTACCAGATCAACCCCTCAACCTCCTGAATTCTCCCCTGGATTGACCTGACTATCCCTGTGACTGCACGAGTGCACTCCGAAACTCTATGCTACTGATCAGATCCAACGAAATCCCATTCAACTAGACCCCGCACTCCAACCTGACTAGCTGACCCTTGTCTACCCACCTACCTTCAACAACCTGACTCACCTGAACCCCGGTCTTCCTACTATTCACCCACCACCCACTCATCCACCTACCAACCAGCATACTCACTCATCTACCTACCAACCAGCATATGCACTCACTAACTCACTCACTCTCTCGCTTACCTACCAACGTACATATCCATTCGCGCAGCAAGTAGGGAAATGGAGCCATTAGTAATGTCTGACTGTGGGAATCCTCAGCTTTGCCTCCTTCTTGAATACATCCACCTCCGTCTCCTTACCTTCAAACTATTCTCATCGAAAAACAGAGCTCTGTATTTCCTCAGATTTATTGCTGCTTTGTTGTCATTTGTGCTTCAAAGCAGGACTTCGAGGATAGCTCAGCTAAATGAGTGGCAAAATTGCCAACTCAAGACTCCAAATATATTTAAAAATTGCCAATTCAGTCAAAATCACTCCAACTATCTGTCAACAAACCATCTAACAGTCCTTATTGACACTCATTTAGAAATGGCACAAATCTAGAATAAAAGGATAGAAACAGCTTGAGAAGGAGAGAGGGATTCTGATAGTTTTTGGGATGGGATTGAGAATGGGTTTTTTTTGTTCGTTGTGAATTTGAGATTTTAACATATAAGAATTAATGTTACTCTTCTTATTTTCCCAATTGGCTCCAAAATGGATGATAATTCAATGGGGATTTTCAGGCCCTGCCTTCTACCACTGTGTTCATATTTGGCCATTTGTATTTCTACATCTATCTTCACCTTCCTGATACTGCCGCACTCTATTCCTGCCTCAGTTAATCTGTTGCTGAAAACCACATCCATATTGTATTTACTGGACAGTAAAGGGTTAATATTCAAACAAGTAAAATCTACATCAGCCATGAATTAAGAGAGCACCTGATGACACTCTCTGGAGAGAAAAGATTCCGTGTCAAGCCTCGTGTTAAGTCTCATGGTGTCAATTGTTGGCACAATGTCTCATAAAAAGCTAAATTTAGCAATAACATAGACTCCAACAGTCCCTATTAGATTTACAAGGATTCAATCTCTTCTAAGATCAACCAATGTGATGACAGAGTTACTAGCCCCGTACTCTCCCTGCCAGCTTGTAGGGGAGGCGATGGCCTAGTGGTATTATCGCTGGAGTGTTAATCCAGAGACCCAGATAATGTTCTGGGGACCTGTGTTCAAATCCTGCCATGGCAGATGGTGGAATTTGAATTCAATGAAATATCTGGAATTAAGAATCTAATGATGACCGTGAATCCATTGCCAATTGTTGGAGAAACCAATCTGGTTCACTAATGCCCTTTAGGGAAGGAAACTGCCATCCTTACTTGGTCTGGCCTACATGTGACTTCAGACCCACAGCAAGGTGGTGGACTCTTAACTTCCCTCTGGGCAATAAGTGATGCCCTCATCCTGTCAGTGAATAAAGGAGGGGAGGGGAGGGGAGGGGAAAAAAGCTCCCACATTGTACATTTCAGAAACTGAGACCTGTCAAAAACTGTGATGTCAATCTCCTCACTTGCACTGTATCCCAGTCACCTGTCAAACATGCAAACACAGGCTAATATTGATACCAAGTCCTGCAATGGCTCAAATTTAAAATTCTCATCCTTGTGTTCCAATACCTCTCAGATCTTGAGCCTGACGTATCTCTGCAATATCCATGAGCCTGACAATCTTTGTGTTGCTCTGCTTCAGTCCCAGCCTCTTGCATATTGCTGGTTTCAGTCACCCTCCTATTGGTGGTCATACTTTCAGCTACCTAGGGCCCAGATTCTGGAAGACGTTCTCTGATCACTTGACTTCTATGTCCCTCTCTTCCCCTCTTTGCCCTCTCTTCACTTTTATACTTCTCTCTTCACCTTCAAACCCTCTTCACTTTTGTACCCGTCTCCACACCTCTACACCCACTCTCCACACCTCTATACCCCTCTCCACCTTTATACCCTTTTCTTAATCTCTATAACCACTTTCCACACCTGTATAACCACTCTCCTCACCTCTACAAACTTCTCTTCACCTCATGCTGGTCTCTCTTCACCACTATAACCCACTGTTTACCTCAATGCCTCTCTCCTCATCTCAATACTCCTCTTCATTGCTATGCCTCTCCTTTCACCTCCACACCCCCTCCTCTTCACTTCTATATTGTTCAGTTCATCACTTTAACTGTCTCATCCCCTCTGTACAGCTCTCGTCACCTCAATGCCTGCTTTTCACTCCTACACCTTATCTTCACCTCTGTAAGCCTCTCTTCATCTGTGTGCCCCTTTCCAATCATTTAAAATGCTCCTTACAATTTACCTCTTTGACCAAGACTTTGGTGACATTTTACTGCTTTGTCTTTATGTCCTCAATGTAACACCTCTGTGACATGCTTTGGAATGTTTTACTACCTTGTAACAATGATTTCATAACAACTCTAATTGGCTGTGAAGTTCTTCATAAATTCCTAAGATTGTGAAAAGTGCTATATTTATGCAAACTACTATTGTTTTATGAAAAATCTAATCCCCTTTTCCATAAGCTACAGGCTTTCTTAATTGTTATCTCCACACAGGTCTGCTGAGATATTTTCAGTCCATTCATTCATAATTATGTATGAGGCTCACTGCACCATAATGTTCTGATTTTGTGCAAATCTTATGGACTTGTGAAACATAATCAGAAATTGCTGGAGAAACTCAGCAAGTCTGGCTATATCTGTGGAGACAAAGCAGAGTTAAAGATTTGAGTCCAGTGACCTTTCTTCAGAACGCTGCTTTCCCTTCACAGATGCTGCCAGACCTGCTGAGTATCTCCTGCAATTTCTGTTTTTGTTTCAGATTTCCAGCACCCACAATTCTTTGTTTTAGCTTTTTGAATTTGTGATTTTGTTTCCTGTTTGGAAGCAGACAGGTAATGCTGAAAAAGTTCCTTATCGCCTTGAGTGGACAGCATTCATCCAAAGACTTTGATGTTACTTCTCTCCTCCATATTTATTTGATTATTGTCTTGCACATTGTTTGACTAATTTAATATAAAATGAATCCGCATGTACTGCTGTGTCTGTAATGCTTGGTGGGATCATTATCCGCTTTCTCCCTGTAACTCAATATCTATTCCTGATTATATGTAAATGGTTGTAAAGTTGGCTAACTGCTTCCCATCATTAAAGCTGTCTTTTCGGTATTGAATGATGAGCATTGTCACGTTGTGTACTTTTGTTCACTGGGAGTAGGGTGCAAACTAATCACACTCTAGCCCTTCACCACCATGCAAGATGATAAACATTTGTCTCAAAGTCTGAGTTGGGTGTTAGCTTCAGTCCAGAAGAAGAGGAACAATGGTTGTTAAATTCATATCAAAATCTTAAACTTGCTTTAATCCCAAGCATTAAGAATCCTATAGTGCAGAAGCACTATAGGCCCATCGAGTCCATATGGACCCTCTGAAGAGCATTCCACCCAGTGCCATCCCATAGCCCTGCATTTCCTATGGCTAACCCACCCAGCTGTACATCCCTGGACACTATGGCCAATTTAGCATGACCAATCCACTTAACCTGCACATCTTCAGGTTGTGGGAGGAAACCAGAGCACCTGGCAGACACAGGGAGAATGTGCAAACTCCACATAGACAGTCACCCGAGGGTGGAATTGAACCTGGGTCCCTAGCACTGTGAGGCAGCAGTGCTAACCACTGAGACACCACACTTCACACTGAGTTTGTAATTCATTGAATTCTATATGATGAAATGTGAAATTGACAAGGAAAGATTAAAACTTTTTTTCAAATGGCAGAGTTGGAGCAAAATCTGGGTTAAAGTTTTTATGTGTGGCTAGTGCAAGCTTCATAGATCACCTAAATCAGGACCACTTGATATCCGCAGAATTCTAAGTACATATTAATCATTGGCTGGGTGGAGTATGATTAAAATTAGAGTTCAGGATTAGGGCTAAGGGTTAGGTTAGAGGTTAACGGTAGGTGTTAGGGTTATGGGTTAGAGTTAGGAGTTTAAAGGTAAGGGTGGGTTTAAGATTTATTGTTACAGTTAGGGGTTGGGATTAGGATTATTCACAACTGGTGATCAAAAGGAAAAGGCTTGTAAAGTTCATTTAAACTTAATTTATGGGATAGGAGAAGATGAAATGTTCTTCCATGCCTCATAAGAATAATATGGGCCACCATAACCTCAGAACCTAGCAAACCTTCAGTCATGTTGGTGGTTCAGTGGGTATTATCGCTGGATTGTTACTTCAGAGACCCAGACAACATTCTGGGGTCCTGGGTTGTTCATGGAATTTGAATTCAATAAAAATCTGGAATTAGAATCTAATGATGTCTATGAATCCATTGTCGATGTTGGAAAAACCCGTCTGGTTCATTAATGTCCTTCAGGGATGGACAATAAATGCTGCCTGGTCAGTAATACACTCATCCTGTAAATGAATAAAAGATTCATTTTGATCAGACCTCCAAGAGCCTGTCAGGCACTTTCTACCTAACAATACAATGAGGAGGATGGACTGGTTTCCTTTCTTTATTCACCTATCTCCTCACACAAGATTAATTTACAAAGTGATCCCTTCCTTTGGGGACACCTTTTTCCCAGACCCAAATCGACTGATGCTTTAAAAGGAGCCAATTTAACCTGGCTTTCTTGAGTTAAGAAAGAGTGGGCTTATTAATTACTAAGCATGAAAAGTATTAGTAATGCAACACAGATACATATACATTGGAAATAAGAGCTGAGACCAAAGAAAAGTTTCCAAAACAGCAAATATACAGCCCATAGAATCAAAGAGATCTATGAATCAGAAAAAGGCCCTTGGTCCATGGTGTCCATGTCAGTCAAAAACCACCTGGCAATCCTAATTCCATTTTCCAGCAACAGATTCATTCAGCGTATGAACTGTTCGCAAAGAGCAGGCAAGTTGAATGTTTAGGCCATTGCCATGGAGGTCGTCGGTAGCTTTGACAACGGTAGTTGAACAGTTGATTTCACGATCCTTACTTTTACAGATAGGTTGAGATTCTGCAGCTCGCATTCTTCATGACCACGGTTGAACTCCAGCACTGAGGGAGAAAGAGTTTTTTTTTTGTATTGCCCTGGTTGGCAGCACTCAGAGTTAGAGAGTCTCTACCTGCAGCACAGGGTTGATGTGCGAAAAGTTCTTTGACTGTGACCTCCACAGCATGCTCAAACCCAGGCTTGTACATACAGGTCCCACTAGCTCACTCCAGTAGCATTGAAGCTTGCTTTAGAATCTCTGCCCTTGAGGATTCTTCAAAGTGAGATACAGAAAACGTGTCTGCAGTTTGAGACATGATCTGCAAGGGAGTTGCTTACTGTTCAGCAGTGCCTCATTATCTTTATAGTCACAAGAGATCATAGGCCAGCCTGTTATGGCTTGCCTCTTCACTCTTAGAAAGTCTGTTGTTTGAAGTTGCCTTCGTATTGTTGGGAGTGATATTCCGTGGGTCTCTCTCCAGACAGACACTTCATTTGCATTTGCAGCTATTTTTGGCTGCATCAGCCCTCTTTTATAAAGATACATTTTTTTTAGTAAAAATTTAGTAATGTCCATTGCACCTCAGACTCTGACGCATGGTCGCGACAATATAAAAATAGCAAGGCAATTAACTCAGCAGAGTAATATAAGTTGTTTACCAGTTCTACCGTGAAACAGGCTGGTGTGATTCATTTGTAATGTTGCTCACCAGGGCCCAACCAGTATCCCTGAGAGTCTGCACTGCTAGACTATAACTTTTCTGGAGAATTCTAATGGGAACTATCGAATCTCCGAGAGGCCCATGAATTTTAAGTAGAGATGATTGGAGTACTTCCAAATGACAAGTGACAGCTGGAATTGCCTGCATCTTGTTACAGGAATTTCTATCCCCTCTGCTGCAACTTTTATTCTGCTGTGGACTCCAAAAGATTGTGAATAAGATGGGGAAAAATACACAATCTTTTTAAATCTTGTGTGTTATTTAAAACACAAAGTATCAAACACGATTCTTGCTTGTGCAAAATGTAACAGTTATGTGTTCTAATCTCCATTTAGAGTATCCCTTCCCTTCCTCATTTTCAATGACTTCTCTGTCTCTGTCTCTCTCTTTCTTTCTCCAGGTCCCTCTCAATTCTCTCCATAAGACATGATTTTCAGGTTATTATGACTGGCCCTTATAAGAATGATGTGTCTGGTCACCTTCTTCCCAAATTAATAATTCAATAGCAGTTAGAACTCAAATCAGGATGAGAAGAAATGTAGACTTTGACCTGCTCTGCGCCACTTCACAGGTTTACTGTGCTAATGAGGTTGAAATGGGATTAAGGATCACTTGAATTTAAATTGACCCCTTCAAAGAACTATCAGAATCACTTATGCTCCATTTAGATTAATGAGGTGCATGGTTGACAGGACTGATAATCTGGCATCGTCTAACTGCTTTGACATCGAGCTTGTATACAAGATTTAAGCTGCAAGCCAATTCTAACATTTGACGGAAAAATGGATTTATTGAGGATTCTCTTTCAAGGAATATTACACTAAGCTGAAGTCAGCAGGTTTTGTTAAGTTACACAAAGCTTCTTCTGAGACTGAACGCCTGCCAAAAAGGACTTCATTTTTTCACAGTTTCTACTTCCTTCTCAAAGGCGTACCTGAAAGAGTTCTAAAATTATTCAAGCATTTCCTGCTGCACAATGAATTTATACACATCAACATCATGTAATTCTGTTACTCTTGCTTTTGCAACATTTTAAGAGCAACCCCTTTGACATTTTGTTTGGGCTTTCGATTTATTCACTTCCATTTTCAGAGATCTGTGCAGGTCTCCAGTGTGGCCTAAATCCACATTCATGAACTGAGAATTACTAGATAGGACGATTACAATCTGCTATATCTAATTCTGAGCCGTTGTGCCCTTTGTATATATTTCCTTAATCTAACACTGCCTACTGAAATAACTCCACAAAGGCTGGTGTCCCGTCATCGAGTCACCCTTGATTTACACTAGCACCTGACACTGACCCAGCTAGCTTAGAGCTGGCTTCTAGAGTGAGCAGAACCCCTGACACTCCTGTTTATGTCTATCAGCCAGGGCTCCTTGATCGGACCAGGTCAACAGCCCCAATCAGGGAACTCATATTCCAAGAGATCCATCTGGCTGACATCATTTCAATCACTAGATCCACATTTCAGCCTTGCTGTGTCAGTTGAGTTGGCAATCGAATAAATTATAGGCAGTTTAGCTGACCTGTAAACTTGAGTCTCTGAACTCAATGTTACTTCAACAAGTGAAATTAGATTTGTGGCCCATCTTAAGGACGCTGATCTCCACGATAAGTGATATTATTAATGAAAATCACTTTTGGTAAGTGATAAAGTGTGGAGCTGGAGGAACACAGCAGGCCAGGCAGTATCAGAGGAGCAGGAAAGCTGACGTTTCGGGTCGGGACCCTTCTCAGTAAGTGTTATTTTACAATGATAAGATCTTTTAAAATTTCAGATTCAGTGTCACCTGAAGAAATAAAACATTTCAGCCAAAGAAAAATCGGTACCAAAAGGTTAAGCATCTCAACCGAGCTCAAATTTCCTGATTTCAAAAACTTAACATGCAGTCCCTGGGTAGAAAACAGGGTTCTTGAGGTGTTTACAAGTTGATTTGTACGCAAGTCAGAATGCAATTAAAAATAGTCATTTGTAAGGATGAGGAAGCATTCACATGTTAGATCTTTAAAAGTTATTATAATACACCTCTGTACGTGTTGTTAGTATGGGAATTCATGTATCAGAAGTTTGTAAATTGGGCACAGCCTGTATTCATATTATACAGTGCCATCATTTCAGTGGTTCTTTGGCAGCTTTCTGTGCCATGCTGTGGTTCAGGAGCCCCATTGGGACATAGCTGTCTCTGTTATGTTTCCTGCAGAAGAACTCAGTGGGCCTGAGAAGGTGCTGAATTCATTGGGCTCTATTTAGTCTTAGCTCTTGGAAAGCTAAGCTTCCTGCTTCTCCTCGCCTCTTCAGGCCTTAGAGGTCACAGCCTTCAATGAAGGACTTGCTGTGTCGGTATCAACATTTGTCATCTTTGTCTCTCACTTGCAGATGTTTGTACAGCAGAGACTTGAATGTCTGGCAGGTCAGACTCAGTGACAGGTCCACTGTATGGAAGGTCTTTGGGAAAACACATGTCAATCATCTAATAAATGTGGCTAAACCAGAATAGCTGTAGCAATGGATGATGAAGTAATGAATTTGGTGATTACTGTGAAATTAAGCCTCTATAAATATACTTGAATGATTCTAAATCTGACAGTTCTCAGCAACAGCAGCACTGATATCCTGCTTGCAAATTTCTCTGTGATGGTGCATTGCTTGTGATTTTCAGGTCTTTCCCAGTTATTTGCTGCCTTCCTTTTAGTAAGAATTTAATTGCATACTCCATTAGCAACCTTACCTTTCACTCTCACTTTTGTTAGATGTTGTTTGAGGAGAACTCTGTTAAGTACTTTGTCGGAGATCATATGACCTTTAGTAGTCAATTATATGAGGTGATTAGCAGTTTCCTGGAACAGGAATTTATTCTACATGCCTATGAGACAATCTGAATCAATCTCCTTGTCTGAAAACTATCAGCAATAAATAAAACAGCATTGTCCAGATGCACAGTGCCTGCAGGCTCCTGTAACCATTATAATTTCCAACTATCTATTCAACATCACAACAGGCAAAAGTGGCGTGCAGAATGAGAAGTGACCATTAATTTCTTTTCAACTTGGATTTTGTCAGAAAGGCAGGGTCTGTTAATGGAACAATGCATAGGCTGACGACACCAATAAACAGAATGAACCTCGTAACTCTAAACTGAAAACAAAATGCTACAGACGTTGTGGAAATCTGAAATAAAAATAGAAACTATGTGAAAAAGCCAGCAAGCATCTGTGAAAGAGAAAGAAACAGAGTTAGTGTTGTGAGTTGAATACGACATCTCCAGAGCCAACAGCTAAAGTGCCTTTCCAGCACAGTTTGTAAGTCAAGAGTAACAGAGGGTTTCCTCCACTCTTGTCCTTCAACCAAACTTGTTGATGCAATCTTTGCCTGCATGTGATCATCCCATTCCCTCCTACAATCCCTCTCTTCCACTATTTCTTCTCTGCGACCACTCCTTCTGTCCTCACTGTTGCACTTGAAGCCCTTCCACCAACATCTTTGCCAATAGTGGGTGTTGAGTTATTTCTTGAGTTAGTATGCCATATACATTTCAGAGCATGCTCATTAAATTGATAGAAACGCACATGTGTATATGGATTATGAGAATTGGAAAATGAAACTGTTTGGACATCATTAGGCTGAGGGAGTCATCACGTTATTTCTTGGAAATGAAAAGTCAGGAGTCAAGAAGGACTGTGGATTGTTTACTGTTTACTGGCAGAACAAATAATTTTGGAAAAAAAGAAAATTCAAAATTGTTAGGAAGAGAGATAAGATGAGATGAGAAATTGTTTTTATGTCCTTAATGGCCTGACAAACAAACTTGAAGGGAAATCCTTGCATCTATGTCAACATGACCTATCAACAGCATGTGGACTTTCATTTCTGTTCTACAACAGACTTGGAGGCTATTGGCACCTGAAAAGAAAAAAGCCTGATAGGACAGGAAGTATCTCTCCCCCACCCCCCGCCACCCTCTCTCTCTCTCTCTCGCTCAGTGCATAGAAGATAACCCTTAAATGAAAACAAGCTGAAGAGATATCCAATGATACATTTTTTGAAAATCGAGAAAAAAATCCACAAATCGGTATTTCAGATCTTTTCATAAACTCTGAACACTATACTGTCAAGTCAACCCAAAACCTAATTTGAAATGAATTTCCACCATTCTGCTGATGACAATAACTTGATCCTGTCACTAGGAAACTAGAGGAATTGTGAGAAGTCAATTCACTCCATGCTTTTAATTTGAACCTTAACATGTGCTTACTTCCTCCCATCCCTCCCCAGAGCTGAGGTATCTGGTCCCATCTGTGTATAATATATGTGTCTGTTTGTGATACGGGGATATAGTTTAGTCCCGCTCTGTGCCTTAGCTGATATCCAGTTTTTGTCACTTATAGCAAGAATATACTTTGCCAATAAAGAAGGTGTTATTTTTGAGTTTACTGAAGAGAACTGACAAACAGTCTGTTTCGTTTTCAATAGCAGTAGTAAAGGGCAATAGAATGACCATTTAAATAAAACATTTACAATTTTGGTACAGCTTGTGGAGTAAAGGAGCTTGATTGCCAGTGTAGTTCTCTCATTAGATGTGTCACAATATCATCATCATGTGATAGCACATCACCTAACGGTATACATATCTCAGTCTCTGTCTTAACTGGGGCCACTTGAAACATGACATGCTGATGGAAGCATTTAAAATGGCATAACTTAGTATTGGAGTGCCTGTGACTGCAATATATGTACGTGGCAGAAGCTGTAATAAATATCCTTTGAATATTTCACCACTATATTGCCCGTATCTAGTTTTTCTGTTATTGGAACTAATGTAAGCATTGCCTTGTCGGGTACAAATACCCTGCAGGAGTAAAGCCCCCATCATGACACAGATCAGTGAGGACCATCTGTCTCTACCTGTAGACTTCTGCCCCACGCTATACTTCCCAACAGCTGACCAATCACTGAATCTGTGGAATGGGTAACAAAATTCTAATGAGTTCTGCTGCTAGGTTTGTCAGGACACCCAGTTTCTGAGCATCTCGAGCTCCTCTGCCACTTCACCTAGACCCACCTTCTCAAAAACACAGCTTGAGTTTCCTTTCCATAAATGATAGAGCTGAAGTGCGAAACCCTTTGGGGCATTTGATGTCTCAGAGCTCTGTAGGAGATAGGGATTTGTAAAAGTGGAGAGTTAGCAGAAGCCCCATGACCGGAATGGAATGTTCAGGAACAATGTAGAGTCTTGAGAAAGCATTTGGTATGGGGACAGACCCAGAGGTGTTGTGCCGGGTTAGAGAATGTGACACTCCAATTGGATTGGAAACATTATTTCCCATCTTGATAGATGAATTTGAGTTTTCTCTTTTCTTACATGACTCAGATAGATAGTGTGAAGCTTATACCTGCCAGGGCCATGCTGTGAGATGGAAGGAAGCAGCCGGGTATAATCACAGCTAAAGGTATCTCATTATGTGCTGGAGGTGCTTTCCATCAGTATTAGTTACCTGGCCAGATCAGGTTTTGACCACAATCTTTAACGAAAACATTTGTTGGAGTTTGGACAGAGGCTCCTCCAAGTTGAAGCACTTATGGTACCTTCCATTGTGTCCTTGAACTGGATGGTCTCTCCTTAACCCTCCAATTTCGAGAGTGCGCCCAGATGCTCCACCTTGTGGCCATTGGGGAACATCACAGGTGGGCTTCAGCTTCCCCAGACCATGAGTTGGCAGCATTCAGAGCCCACAGGGGAGCTTCTGCTCTCGAATATGACTTTTCTCATTTTCTAGAGTTGACGGAGAAAGGAATGTCTAACCCAATATGAGCTAAACAACATTCACAACAATCGGAACTGCTTAAATGGGACTTGTTCTGAATCCTCATTCATCATTCCTCTCCTGTTTTGCTTAACTCCAAAAATTTAAATGATGAATATTAGAAAACAAAACCCGGTCAAATGCTGCACAGAGGAAAGTATAAAAAGAAGGAACTGGATTGGATAAAGTGTGGCATTTTAGTCTTGAACACTCCTTACCACTTCAGCTCCTTGGTCTTTCTGCTACGTCCTTTATTTCCAATTGCTGTTTATCCCCTTCTCTCACTTATTTGATTTTGATACCTCTTGTCACTTTGTGCCTCATTGAAATAAAAATTTTGTCTCATCCCTTTTGTAAGAAACATTTACTGAATATTTCTAGTTTCTGGTCGGCTGGTTAACTTGCTTCTATCTTCACACACCCAGTAATGTCGATGCAAAGCTGCAGAAGTGAGAATAATCCCCATTTTGACAGACATTGACTGTCCTATTTGATGCTTTGTGCCTCTGGAGAGACTCGAGTCTATTGTAAGTGAATTATACTGAGATGTGAATGCGTGAGTACAGCGACATGATGCTTTGCACAAAGATTATGGTGTCTGTTTAAGTCGAAAATATTAATTTCCGACCGAGAGAGGTCTTGAATCCTTAACATGATTTGGATGCAACATACATTTCAAAATGATTACTGTAGTCGTGTGGCAATCAACTATAATTTTCTGCTGTTTTCAAATACCAGCTGCTCAAATTCTCAGTTAGACCGTTCCTGTCATACTTTTTGCCTTTAGTCCAACAACTGCTGGGGGAGGTGGGCAGTGGGTTTGTAATCCACATTACACTGGCATTGAAAAGAAGCACATTCCTCTGTTAAACTGCAGGAGAAATAAGAATAGATCCAGTCACCCACTTGGAGGGAGTCAGATCTTCCCAAGTCATCTGTGAAAAGGAAATACCTGATGAGATGCTTAGAGTCCAGTCGACTGCTGTAATTGTCGGAAACGGAGACATCATAATTGATGGTTCAGGATTCAGAGCAAAGGAGTTCTGATAGTTGTGAATGCTTTTTAGCTCACATTGGGTTAGATTTTCCTTCCTCTGTCAACACTAGAAAAACACATCAATTTGGAGAGCAGGATTTCTGCTTTGTGCCTCTGAACCCTGCTATTGGGCTCAGGCGGGGTACAGAAATCCACGCTGTGTAGCTCACCTGTACAGATTCAATGATTCTATGATTTGGAAGTAAACAAGACAATTTGGACTATTGTTGAATTTATCTTCTGGGTTTGCAGCCAGACAACCAATGTGAGCATGGGGCTGGGGTGTGGGGGGTGTGCTGTGGGCTGGATGAAGTGTGCGATGACAGGGATTGGGGTGGTGTATGTGATGGGGGAACTGTGAGAGTCCCCTTTACAGGGCAGCCTGTAGCTGCTGATTTACTCAGACAAGTAGGGAGCACCTCTGGGTCTGCCTGGAGTGTTGGTGCCTTGGGCTGGTACTAGGAGGCAGCTCCAGGCAGTTCATTCTGATCACCACCATCTGCAGGAACATGGATATTGACTGGAAAATCCTACAAGAGCAGAGACATACCGCTGAAGCTGTATAGTACTCTGGTCAGACCGTGTTACAATACTGTGAGGAGTTTTGGGACTTGTATCTAAGGAAGGATGTGCTCATGTTAGAGAGGGTCCAGAGGAGGTTTACAAGAATGATCCCAGGGATGAAGGGCTCAGTGTATGAGGGGCAGCTGAGGGTTCTGGGTCTGTATTTGATGGAGCGTAAATGGATGAAATGGGGTTTCACTGAAGTTTATAAAATACTGAGAGGCCTGGATAGAAGGGATGTGGAGAAGATGTTTCCACGAGTAAGGGACACTAGGACCTAGAAGGTGATGAATCGGTAGAACCTATTGTCGCAGAAGGCTGTGGAGGCCAAGTCATTGAATGAATTTAAGACAGGGATAGAAAGGCTCTTGATTAGTAAGGGAATCAAAGGTTATGGGGAGAGGGCAGGAGAATGGGGTTGGGAAACATATCAGCAATGATTGAATGGTGGAACAGAGTTGAATGGCATAATTCTGCCCCTATATGTTTTGATTCAATGGATCTCATGGTGTTATGGTCGCTCATCCTCGAAACACAAATCTTAATAGCTCCTTAATTATTTGGATTAGCTACCCCACCATGTACACTCTGCCACCCTTGCCCCCTTCACTTCCCCCCTGCCCCACAAAGATGATCAAGGAGGTTGTGGGGGGGGGTGGGGGTAGGTACTGGCCTGCAGCCTGAGGGCCATGATTCTAACGACCTGTCCAATGCTGATCACTGCCTCGATGGGGCCTAAAGATGCAGCCCTCTGTTACAGTGTTCATGTTACAAAAACCGAGAACTTCAAAATATTATACAGAAAAAACATTGACATACAACCACGAAATTGGACCCAATTTACTGAGTCTCAGGAAAGGCACCGTCGATGCTTATTAGTTTGAGTCATAGTAATTATAGAACCCAAACGAGCTGAAAAATGTTAATCAGCATTATAAAATGTCACATTACAGACTTGGAAACGCAGGGAGAGGGGAAAATTGTTAGAGTGACAGAGACAATGAAATACAGTGATATATGTAGCTTTGATCTCCTTGTCTAAGGAAAAGTCTAATTCCTTAACAGGGAGAGCAACAAAGGTTAACTGTACAGATGTTTAAGATAAAGGAGAATGTATGTAGATGTGGCCTTTAGTCCCTAGAATTCAATGATCTTGTGGCAACATGAACTATTCATTAAAGGCTTAACAGGTGAGATGGGAGGACGGTTCTCCTGGCTGAGGGTCGCAGTCTCAGAATGAGTGCTTGGCCATTCAGCAATCAGATGAGAAAATTTCTTCACTCAAAGGTTTGCAGATTTTCAGAATGCTCCACTGGAGGAATACAGGGTGTTTATTTGTTCAGTGGGCAGTGTCCCTGTCTCTAAGCTAGTAGCTCCAGGTTCAATTCCCACTCAAAGGCTGGATGGTCAAGGAAACTGCATTCAAAATGTGGCCAAACTGATCAAGGATCAAATCATTCCAAATCCAGGCAGGAGAACTTCTTGCTGAGCCATGTGATAGAAAGACTCCTGGAGCCTCCACCATCCCTACCCATAGTTTTGGTCTGTAATGTCCAGGTAGAAGTAAATGTTGCCGTAGCAACTTGGAATCCCTGAATGACTTGTAACAGCCTCACCACTGCTGGATGCCGCCATTGAATAGATATAAGTTAGAGACTGACAGATCTCTGGACCCTCAGGGATAGTATCGGAAGGTGTAGCAGAGGCCATGTGTCACGATCTTATTAAATGGTGGAGTTGAATGTTCACCTCCAGCTTCTATTGTGTTTGCTTTCATGCAAACTTTACAAAGACATTTGCAACACATCAGACAGGAGTCACCACTCAGAGAGTTGAAACAATCCACTTCAGAAATGCGTGCACAGAATTCAGATTGAAATTTCATGGCAGTTCTAAGGGAGTGCTACACTGACTGAAGAGTCCCCGTTTTGAACATAATGTTGAATGAACATTACTCTCACAGGTGAATGAAAATATCCCAGAAAACTGAACAGGGGAGTTCTATTGCTGTACTTCTCCATACTTATTCTTTGGCCAACATCACCAAAACTGATTTTCTGGTCATTATCTGATTGCTGTTTGCTGGGATTTGCAGTGCCCAATTTGGCAGTGGCATTTCCTGCTTTAACAGTGACTGTTCTTTGTGGGTACTTTGGAACATCCCAATGTCGTGAAAGGTGCTATAGTCTTTGTCTTTCAACATAAGGCCCTCCATATGTGAGGTAAAAATCACTATAGTCCTACACTCTTATTAGAGAGAGAGACAACTGGTGATGGTTTTACCTGAGGGTCACCATATCTCAGGAAAGGAGCAAGGTTGAGAAATAGAGTCCTTTATGGTAACCTTGGCCAATGTGGGAATTGAACTCATACTGTTGGTGTCATTCAGCATTGCAAACTAGCTGCTTGGCCAGCTGAGCTATCCAACCCTCTACCTGTAAGGTAACTTACCTCAGAAATCTTGATATTCTAATGATACGAAAATGTGGCTCAGCGGTTGACACTGCAGCCTCACAACACCAGGAACCTGGGTTCAGTTCCAACCTTGGGGCAACTGTCTGTGTGGAGTTTGCACATTCTCCCTGTATCTGCGTGGGTTTCCTCCGGGTGCTCTGGTTTCCTCCCACGGTCCAAAGATGTACAGGTTAGGTGGACTGGCTGTGCTAAATTGCCCGTTGAGTTCAGGGATTTGTAGATTAGAGGGATGGGTCTGGGTGGGATGTTCTGAGGGTCGGTGTGGACTTGTTGGGCCGAAGGGCCTGTTTCCACACTGTAGGGATTCTATGATTTCTATGATACCATCGGACATCACATTTCTTAGGGTAAGAGAGCTTCCTGGTGAGCAGCACATGTAGCCTGAATATTTGGATGCATTGTTGCAGAAAATCAGCCTGTCGATAAACTCCCCCAAAGTCTAGGATAGTATCTCTTCAAAGCAAAGACATGGGGAATGTGCTAGAGACAATGTCGAGATAGAAGATCAACCATGATTGATTTAATGGTGAAGCAGGCTGAAGGGCTGAATGGCTGCCTTGTGTTTCTATTTCCGATGTTCTTAAAAAACTCAGAATTGAACCAAAACCCGATTCAAATTGATGAGTAGAGAAAAGAATCTCAACCGAAAGGCTAAGAGCAAAAAAATCATTCGGCATTTACAAAGAAAAAGTAAATTACAAATGAAGAATCGGTGAACTTTAGAGAAGACAACTAAACCCCAATTCACGTAATTGATGGACAATCTTGCTAATATTGGAGGAGATTGCAATTGCCTTCTGCTTTCCTAATTCAATTTTATATATTTTTAAGATTTCTCATGTTATTAAACTCTTTAACCTGGCAATCGCTTCCTCTAAAGTCTGCTGCAATTTGGAATCTATTAATGAATCTGTTAATTGGCAATAAATTGAACTTTTTAACACAGCTTTAATCCTTCAATGAACGTGAATGCATCAGTTTTTACACTCAAGCTGTTACCATAACATTAGTAAGTGACTGTATTTCTACCTCTGCTTATCATTATTCAGTCACAAACAACCCTTTGCCGTTTCCTAGTAACCTTTGATTCCCCGACTGATCAAGTATCTACCTATCTCGGTTTAAATATACCCAAGATCTCTACCCCCACAGATCTCTACAGCAAGGAGTTCCAAAGACTCTCAGTCCTCAAGGGAAGAAATTCCTTCTCAACTCAGTTTTAAGTTGGCACCCATTTATCCTGAGACTATGCCCTCTAGTCCTCAACTCCCCCATGTGGGATAACATCCTTTCAGCATTTACCTGTCAAGGCCCTTTCGAATCATGTACACTTCAATGAGATTTTCTGAACCCAATAATAAGATAGACCTAAGAAGCCAATGTTTAACCGTAGACAAATCCATGCTGAATGAAGGAGAAAGAGAAAGATTGATTGAATACCTGCTGTCTCACACACAGGACTATACGATTCATTCTACTTATATTGTCGAATAGTGACCAGGATTTACTTGGTTTCAGACTGCTGTGGATTCTCTGGTTACCTTCACAAGGAATCTCTTGCCCTTTTATTAAAGAATCTACAATCCCCTCAAATCCCCAACAGTTGTGACATTTGCTTTCATCTCAACTCCAGTGAGTAGAGTCCCAACCTGTTTAGCCTTTGCTCATATGACAATCCCTCCATGTTGGCCCTAATAGGCAGGGGTCCTGCTCTGCTCTCATTAAAGTCACTCCTGGCATATGATTGCTGGAGTGGAACCAAATGTAAAGTTGGTGTGATGTCAAACAACCTCTTGACAAGGGTGTAGGGAGGAGACCTCTTTAAATTCATTCCTGTTGCATATAGGGATCGTTGACCCTTGTATTGGCCTTGGGTATATAAGGCAATGGTTCTGAAAGAGTTAATGTTGGAATAAGCTCCACCCAATCTGATATCAGACTGAAGAAAGGCCCTGACCCAAAATGTCAACTTTCCTGCTCCTCTGCTGCTGCCTGGCCTGCTGTATTCCTCCAGCTCCACACTGTGTTATCTCTGACTCCAGCATCTACAGTTCTTACTATCTCAGGCTGTCTTGCATGGGACTAAGGCAGAACACATAGAGGGAATGTCTCCTGATGGACTGAATAACAAGGCTTGTCTTATTAATGTAACTTCTGCAGGATTGCTAATGTGCAACAATCTACATTCTGTTTAAGATCAGAATGTCCTCATTAATACTCAGTACTCCATCAGCGGCAGAAACCTACCCTCACAGCAAGCTGTCAGTTGTTGACCTCCGAAGCCAAACGAAACAGGCCTCGCAAAGTTTTCCTGCCATGATCCCATTCCAGACACCCATCCCCAGAAATGGCCTGGAGTCAGGATGGAGCCAAGAAATTGGCTTGTGGACAGCTGGACTACTTTCGTTCTTGCCTGGCTCCAATCCCCATTGCTGGGGTGGATTGGAGTGGGCAAATTCCTGGCATTGCTGGAAAATTTGTCATAAAAAAGCAAGTGTCTCGACTATTGGGGGTTTGAGGTCATTGCAGATTCTTTAATAAAAAGGATGAGAGATTCCGAGTGACAATAACCAGAAAATCCACAGCAGTCTGAAACCAAGTAAATCCTGATCACTATTTGACAATATAAGTAGAATGAATTGTATAGTCCTGTGTATGAGACAGCAGGTATTCAATTCATCTTTCTCATTCTCCTTCAGTCAGCATGGATTTGTCTATGGTTAAACATTGGCTTCTTAGGTCCACCATATTACTGGGTTCAGACAATCAACAGAGATGAGAAAGACAGCCAAGGAAATAGTTCATAGGGGAAGAGCTATTCCTCATTCAAATTAAACAAGAACGGTAGCGCATCACCAACCTGGATTTGTCATTTGTCATGGTTTTGAATGAGGGCTCTAAAGGGAGACTTACAAAAAAAAAATCATTTGATGGGCAAAATTTAATCAATCCAGATCTGGGTAGAAGTTAAATTTTAGACCGGACTTGAGAATGTAGGATTTCAACCCTCTCTCCTCCTCACCACCAGCCCCCGCTGCCTCCACTACTCACTGAATTGTGAATATATGCAATGAATGATCTCTCAGTCTTGAGTTCGTTTGATGCCTTTTAAATCAAAGTAGATCGATATCTGCCTTGATTGCTGTTCTCAGTTCACAAGTGGAAACCATTATCATTTTAAAACTCCTCTTGCAAAGTGGGAACTGCTGTCGACACTCTCTCACCAAGGATTTAAATTGAGGAATGCATTTACCTCAGATGTCAGGCTAGCTCCACAGTTACCAACCAATTTAAAATGTCATCATACTCTTCTCATTCAATTTTGATTCTTGAGAAGTGTACTAAAAGGTAGCCGTATTGTCAAAGGCTGGAATTTTACACCACCCTGGCCTGTTGGAGAGGAGCTGAGGCTGGGGGTGGGGTTGGGTCATTAAACCATATGGTAAGTATGCCCATTGCTTTCCTGCTTTGCCCAGCAGCAATAGGAGTGCCTTTCCACTTGACAAAGTATAGCCAGGCACACCCGGGAGGGAGCCTCCTGAGGCAGAGACAGGAGTTTGATTTCAGCTGGAAGACCTTCCTGCCTGCTCAATCCACAGTCCCATCATCATTGCCGCACCTGCCTCGCTCCAGCCAAACTACCTCATTCACTTCTTCTGGGTGTCCAATGTTGCTACTGGCCCCGGGGCCTGCTGCAGTACCAGCAGTGGCCACTTTTGCCGGTGGGGCCAATGAGACCGAAGAGTAGCTGGCCCTCCTTTTGGCTGGTGGAGGTGGAACATTCTCCCCCAGAGTGGCAGAAGATAATTTCAGGTCGCTAATTACTTGAAGCACTTTAAAATAGGTGGACGGCTTCCAAACCCAGCGAATGTGATCTCATCCGACTTGTCAGTTGGAGGTGGGGCCACTACTTATATAATAAATCTGGCCTAAGCCATTATTGTGGAGATGCCAGTGTTGGACTGGACTGCACAAAGTCAGAGGTCACACAACACCAAGTTATCAAAGGTCTTGATCAGTTTGTTGAACTGACAGCATGTCCTCTGGTTGGATAGGCAGGTAATTGTCTATAGTGTTCCTGGTTGTTTAGTTGTGGGTGTATTTCTTTGTAGCAGTCTGTTCTATCCTGTATGATGATCACTCCTCCTTTGTCTCCTAGTTTGATGATGAGTCAATTTTTACAATTACCTCTCTGCCTTAATTAATTAGTTTGTAGGCCATCCCTTCTCTTGCTATTCAGCTGTTGACAATTTACTCACACCCTTTGACGCTTTTAGTCTTGAGAATACAGATGGTATTGTATCATGTTTTGGTGACGTTCTGGGTTACCATTTGAGCGCAGCTGATGAATCTGGTGTTGACACGTCTCCTGATGACTTGAGCGTACATGTCGATCCTAGAGCAGCAGCCTTCTGGAGATGTCCAATTTCTCTCTTTTGTCTTTGGTTGCTGCGCTGCAGATCTCTCTGTCAGCTGTTCCGGCTCATTGGTTTTCTTATTGGGCTCCCTGCTGACATCTTGGGGTTTGTGTAGGCATTCCCGGACCCTCATTTGCCTGATGAATTCCTCTGTGTCTACCGCGAGGACAATGGGGTCCATTTTGGCAGTGGGATAGAAAATGAGCACTTGGCTGAGAACTTCTGTTTTAGGCTGAAGGATGTGGTCAGACAAATTGGCGATTGACTCCCCTGTGGTGACGCCAGTTTCAACCGTGACACAGAGGGAGGCTTTGTCAGTAATGGCGGTGATGCCGAGTTTCTCCAGTTTCCTGATCTTGGTGTGTGTGTAGGTGGCGTAGTTCCATTGCCTTGTCTGCTTGGCAGTGTCTCATAGCTGGTCTGCTGTGTCCTGAGAGCAAGCTGAGAATATGGATTCTATCTCGATTTCAAGCTTGCAGCATCTGCTGTCGAGTTGATGTACATGATGGTTGAGGAGTGTGCAAGAGGTACGACAGCAGAGTCTCTCAGTCTCTAACCCTCCCATACTGTTCCGTGTAATCTCTTCCTCACTGCTCTGTTTTGACACCATCACTTTGATAACTTGTTATTATCTCTCTACCTTAGTTAGTTTGTGCAGTTTTGGATTACTTGTTACTTTGGTTAGACCCTCATCATGCGACTCTTACATATATAATGTTATTCCAGCCATTAGTGTTTGAGACTAGCACCATCTTATTTTTGAATTTTTACAATTATCTCTCTGCCTTAATTAATTAGTTTATAGGCCATCCCTTATCTTGCTATTCAGCCGTTGACAATTTACTCACACTCTTTGACACTTTTGATCACCTGCAAAGACTTGCTTTTAAGCCTATTGCTACTCCACTCGCACTATTTGTTGTTATCTTTTGGCACTTTTGGAATTACTTTACCATTATCTCTTTGCGTATAAATCCTGTGCTTGTGCACTTCCCTCCACTACACCTGACAAAGGAGCAGTGCTTCGAAAGCTTGCGATTTCAAATAAACCTGTTGGACTACAGCCTGATGTCATGTGACTTCTGACTTTAAACACCAATTGATATTTTTTACTTTCAATGTCAGTTCTTTTCAATCAGTTTGCTAAAACTATTCAAACATAGGTAAATTTTTATCCTTATTGAGTTGGGATTTAATGACTGGGTGCAGGACAGCAAGGTACAACTGACAAAAAGGACCACAAAATGAGTTGAGAAAAAACTCAAGAGCTTTTCTTCCATTCATTTTAATGTATGGAAAGTCAATTAATGATATCACTGTCTGACAGATTGTACCCTCCACCTCGATGAGACTTAACTCCCCAAATGACGATAGAGTACTTTTAAAAAATTACACTGAGATCTCTTTTGTCCTGTGATTTTATGCTCATATCTAGGAGTTTTGCGTTCAAAACAGACTAGTTATGGAGTAGGTAAGGTCAAAAACTGTCTTCAGACTTTGTCTTCTTTCGAATTTGTTTACTGTATATTAACACTAAGTGATAAATATACATGGTAATCGGGGATCTATTCTAATCTTACTGACAGAATATTGAAAGACTGTTATCTATTTCTCTTCACAGTCTCACTCTCACACATATAACTCCACCCACATTATTCTACGTATGCCCTGTGGGGAACATTTCCATGACATCACTGCAAGGTCGCTTCAGGGTGCTAAAGACCCTACGCAACCCCTTTCCCCAAGATACTCACCCTAGTATAAACATCAATTAACCTTAAAATACATTCTCAAATGAGTTATCTGAATTACTTCTTTTCGCAACGTGTACTGTATAATTTTTTCTTATATTTCTCCCAACTCTCCTCAAGTCTTTGTCCTGATTCATCTTTAGCGATAGCTGGGTAAAGAAAGTGTATGGCAAGCTGTAGAAACAGTTCAGGTAAAGTTGATGAGCCCTCCTTTTCTCTCCAGTTCTATTACCTCAGGGATTTATTCGATCTAGTGGCCTGACCAATGCCTTACTTGCTTGCTGCAGGGTGTTACATTGATGTAACTTCAGGAAAGAAAGAGTAAATTAGATGGATTCTTCTTCTCTGGCAATGGCATTTGGTTTGGGTGATGGTGTTGCTTTTCTGAGGAAAGAGTGATATTAATTACCCATAGGTAATTGTTTCTCACATAAAGAAATGTGTCCCATTGTACTATTGATCTGTTCTTCAGGATTCTGGTTCCAAGTCATTGATATACATGTTGGTTTGGAAATGATTTGGTTTGTTGATTGGTGTGCTCCATCGACATTGTAGCAGACCTTTGAGAAGTGACCTCTTTTCTTACAATGAACATGTGGTAAGGCTGAACTACATTGTCTTTTCTATTGAGAGGTTTTGGAAGCATACTGATGACAAGGTATCATTACAAGGGTGTTCCACAGTCCTAAAGATCTTCCACAGCAAAGTCCCCTCATATTTAAGATTTGATTGCAGTCGACTGTGTTTTTCAAAGAATCCCTTCAGTGTGGAAACAGGGCCTTTGGCCCAACAAGTCCACACCAACCCTTGGAGCATCCCACCCAGACCCATCCCCCTATGACCCACCCAATCTACACATCCCCAGACATTATGGGCAATTTAGCATGGCCAATCCACCTAACCTGCACATCTTTAGACTGTGGGAGGAAACCAGAGCACCCAGAGGAAAACCACGCGGACACAGGGAGAATGTGCAAACTCCACAGACAGTTGCCTAAGGGTGGAATTGAACTTGGGTCCCTGGCGCTATGAGGCAGCAGTGCTGACCACTGAGCCACCGTGCCTAGGATGTAGGCTGATGGTCCAACATGTATGAGTACAGTATTCGGTTATGCTCTGTAATTCTGAAAACACGAAACAGCTTGTTGTAAATTTGTAGTATGTTAAGCTGCAGTAACTAGGAGAGGGCTGTTAAGTATCAATATCCACGTGAAATTTTGATGTAATAATCAACTGTAGTTCACAAAGCCTGGAAATGGAGGCAGTGAAGTCAAAAGATTTGTTTTTACATGTTGCAACCTGTTTTCATGCTCTTTGGATGAAAAATAAATTGCAATGTTTAATGGCCTCTATTTCCAATACCAGAAACAAAACCGTTTTTAGCAGGGTTAAAACAGCATGATTACTGTGAGCAGCTTTGAATATTTCTGCCATTCGCTTGCCATTTTTATCAGCTCTTTTCATGGAGGCAGAAACGTATAAATTGATCAACAGTGTAACAAAATGAACAGATGACTCACACAAACCTGATAATTGTGTATCTGCTGTGACTTTTGAAATGTTTGAAAAGTATCGGATTGATCAGTGTCCAAACTAAAACACTGCCTGATATTTCTGTGTGACTCTTCATCAGAATTTGCTTTTTGACTGTAATATTGCATGCTGTCAGCTCATCTTTATAACTCCTGAAGCCAAGAGGTTAAAAACAAAACAGAAAATAACAAAAGTACTGAAGAGGTCTGGCAGTATCTGTTGGGGAAGGATTGTGAAAAAAAATACAATGTTGATTTTAAAAATAATTAAATCAGCATGTTCCCAATTCACTAAATATGCTGGCTGCCTTGTGCTGCCACAAGATCTGGGTCAGGGACATGTATAATAGTGCACTCATTTCACTCGGGGCAGGGACAGTAATCTATTATACCAGAGCTACTCCAGGTGTAGGCCTCAGGCCCCTGAACAAATGAAGTATTCCTCTGTCTCTACCCCAAGAATGGCAGGCCCAGAACCCCTGTGTCCCAGTTATAAAGTCCTGATTCAAGCCCCCACACACCCCTGCCCATCCTAGGCTCTGATTTCATGAAAGGTTGGTGTAGTGATTGTAGTGAGGGCAGCCAACAGGCCTTCATAGAATAGGAGTTCCCTGATTGGGGCTGTTAATCTGGTCCAATCAGGGACCTCTGCCTGACAGTCAAGAACAGGATTGTCAGACATCCTGCTCACTCTGGCAGTTTGCTCCCCACAAAGGGTGACTTGGTGACAGGATACCAGCCTCAGTGGAGTTATTTTAGTTGGCATCATTGTATGCACTCTTAAAGGTTAAGGCTCCCAAATTAGCATTGGAAATGGGAGCGGGAGTCAATAATATAGCTCCCCAAGTCTGTTTCATTTAACGTGATATGGGTTCTGAGGAAAGGTCACTCGACCCGAAATGCTAGCTCTGGTTTCTCTGCACATATGCTGAGTTTTTCCAGCAATTTCTGTTTTTGTTTCTGATTTACAGCATTTGCAGTTCTTTTCGTTTTCATTTAATATGACTGGGACAAAACTTATAATTCCCTGAGAGATCAAATATCCCTCAACATTAGCCATGAATATACCCAATGATGAAGCACGTGGGGGAGAAAATTGCAATGACTCACAATCTACTGACTGAACTGATTTCTCCTCTTCTCAGCTCTAGGTGACCAACAAACGTTCCCTCTAAGCTGTGTGCAGCGCCTCCAATGTTGCATGCATGGCGATCGATATTGGCACGCTGATCATAGTGTTGTCTGCTGGTTCTGTCAGTCACTGCCATGCACCAGCCTGAGAGGTCCCCACAGTTGGTGAGAAAATTAGAGGGAACTCTGGTGGTCAACTTGAGACTGTGCTCCTGAGTCCTTAATTCTCCAGCCAGGAAAACAATGTCTCAGTGTCTACCCCATCAAGCTCCTTCGGAATTTTGTAGGCTTGAATGAGATCACCCCTCATTCTTCAAAATCCAGACAGCGAAGTCCTAATTGACTCTGTTTTTCACTACAGGATAACCTCATCATCACAGGAACCAAGCGGGTGAAGTACAAGTCTCAAAGTGTAAAGCCTTAAACATAGAGACCAAAATTGTGCATAATATACCAGATGTAGTCAATGAATGTAGCGGGACTCCTGCAGTTGTGTTTGTTACAGATGCCTTATATCTATAAAGTGTGAATCATCTGCTCTTTGTGCAAGCTGAAATAGGCTGCATCAAGTCTGTCTGTGGAACAATAGCTACCCCAATCATCCGGCAAATCAGGAACAAAAACAAAGTTGCTGGAAAAGCTCAGCAGGTCTGGCAGCATCTGTGAAGGAGAAAACAGAGTTAACATTTCGGGTCCGGTGACCCTTCCTCAGGCTAATCTGGCTAATTAGCTGTCTTGCCAACCAATCAACATTCTTTTCTCATGCAGTGTAAATTGGTGCTCCTTTTGACGTTTGATATTCTTGTATCTGACCCAATTAGACCCAGACAGTCAGCTTCAAAAGAAATATTCAATTATAGTAGGATTCAAAATGCACTAAATAACATACAATTAATCCAAAATATTCCAGCAATTACGCCATGGTAACAGATTTGCTGAAAAATAAAGATGACTTTTTTCAGCACTTGCATTGCATTCTAATGATTCCTAAATCCACGTCTACTGCAAACTGTATGCATATGTATTCTGGACTTTTCTTCCCTTTGTTAAACAAAATGACTGAATGCTCAGGAGCACAACAGGTCCTGGTGATCTTATGCTTCACTGCACTTCTGTTTAATTCCATCACCTGGCTTATATTCAGATCATATTGAAGCCCCCAGAATTCTTGAAGCACTTACTTAAGAGTCAACCCACAGCTGAGATAACATGTGCTACTGTCACCCAAGCAGGAACGTAACTCAGTTTTGTATCATCCATTGATTGTATCTATTATTCCCATCTCTTCCTGAACTCTGATGTGCCTGGGTCTTTGAAAATGTTACTCGAATGTTTTTGCCTCCTTACAGAAGCAAACGGGACTAAAAATGACACTGGCCGTTTAAGAGCTCCTGTATGTGTTTTCTGTACATGCACTGCACGTGGTCAGGATGCACACATAACAGGATCATCTCTGCAGTTATTCAACATTTAAATGGAGCTGTCACTCAGCTTTGGCAGGTCTGATAATTACACTGTGGATTTTCCTTTACATTCAATCTTGGATTACTGAGACTCTTAAAATAGGTTTTACTTAAGAAAATGATGGGCAGTGGGCAAATAGAGAGAATCAGAATCCTGTTTGGTTGGTAGCCAGCACCCCTTTGATCACCGGGATTTAATTGGAGAAAGCTCTTTGGCCAGACAGACTCGTGTCATGCCATTCCTGACGAGGATTATTCAGCAACATGTAAAAACCTGATTCCAAACAGAAAAATGATCAAAAGTGAACACATTCAAACATTCATAGAGTCATAGTCATGGAGTCATACAGCATGGAAACAGACCCTTCAGTCCAATCAGTTCATGCCGAACATAATCCCAAACTAAGCTAATTCCACCTGCTTGCTCCTGGCCCGTATCCCTCTAAACATTTCCGATTCGTGTACTTTTCCAAGTGTCTTTTAAACATTGTAACAGTGCACGCATCCACCACTTTCTCAGGAAGTTCATTCCACACACAGATCACCCTCTGTGTAAAAAATTTGCCCCTCTGGTCTTTTTTAAATCTCTCTCCTAAAAAATATGCCTCTTGGTCTTGAAATCCTCCTCCTAGGGAAAAGACACCCACCGTTAACCCTTTCTATACCCCTCATGATTTAATAAACCTTTACAATTTCACCTCTCAACCTCCTACCCTCAATGAAAATAATCCCAGCCTATCCAGTCTTTCTTTATCACTCAGACTTTCCATACCTGGCAACATCCTGGTAAATCTCTTCTGAACCCTGTCCAGCTTAATAATATCCTTCTTATAACTGGGCGACCAGAACTGGACACAAGACTCCAGAAGAGGCCTCACCAATGTCAATACTAACTCCTGGCCAATGAAATATGTGAAAGGCTACTTGTTCAGATTCAACGTCTCATATACTGGATTGTGTTAACAACTTACAATCACTTAGAGGAAACAGTGGTGTAATGTCACAGGACTAGTAATCTAGATTGATGTTCTCAGGGCACAGGTTAAAATCCTACCATCGCAGATTGTGGAAGTTGAATCTGAGGGTGTAGGATTGAAAAAAAAAGCCTACTTAATTGTAACCATTGCCATAAAAACTGATCCAGTTCATTAATCTCTTTAGAAGAAAATCTGCTGCCCTTACTTGTGCTGGCTTACAAGTGACTCCAGTCCCACAGTGATGTGGTTGACCCTCTGGGCTATAAAAGGTTGATGTCCACATCCAATGAACCTCTGAAGAAAAAGAAGTGTTTCAAATATTACCCCAACTTCATAATCAATGTCCTGAGGAATGGTTTGTTCAGTTGGTAAAATATAAGGGATTCCAGGAACTGTGCCAAGTCACTGAGTTACCAAAGATTACTGCATTAATGGTTATATTAGCTTAAAGCAAATAAAGGTGAAGTTACCACAGAAAAGCTGGGATCATCATCATCATTATAAAAATATGAGCATTTCTTTGAGATTGGAAGTTCTGTACATTCTTGGTCAAACTCAAAGGGACTGATTATCGTGAGGTGTGGGAGAAGAACAGAAACTGGGAAAAAGAAAAAAAAACTGTTCTGATCAACATAGTTGCATTTTCACAATAATTGGGTCTTTGGTTTGTTTTTGTCAGAACGAACCACCCACCTGTACAAATACTATGTTATATTTCAATGTATCTAATTTTAAATATGCTTTTTTTTTAGCACTCATAGAGTCATACAGCATGGAAATAGACCCTTCGGTCCAACCAGTCCATACCAACCATAATCCCAAACTAAACTTGTCCCACCAACTTACACACGACCTCAAGTGAGTCCACGGGGAATCAATAAATCTCCAAATGGCTATTTTTTCCCTACATCATGGTTTTTCAATTGGCTTCAGGTACAAGATTTTGTTGGTGTGTTATGGATTCTTCTTCAGCTATGCGGATTAAAAATAGGTTTTAAAGATTTTCTGTTCTTGTTCACCCAAGAAGACTTGATATTTCTGTAGAATAGTCAAATTTTGCCTGATAAATTCAGAAATAGGATTGGGAGCAATGGAGTGAATATTCGAATATTCGAACATTCTAATATGGGGCCATGTAGATTATGGTTCCACATCAGGATCCTACAGAATCCCAGGCGCAGCTGATTCTGTGGGAATTTCATGGGAAATTGACGATTCTGATGGATAATTCTCCTGCATCGGTGGTGGGGGGGTGGGGGAATTCCGGGGGCAGAGTCAGGTGGTGTGGGGTTGAGGGCGGGGGAGTGAGTGGTCAGCTAGTAGTTGGATTGTGTTGGGTGTTAGTGAGGTCTTCTTCGGGGCAGTCACATTGTTAGGAGGGTAATGCAGCGGTTCAAAGAGACAGATCGGGGAGGGGGTGGTGGTGATGGTGGGGATAGTCAAGTCTGGCTGGGTAGAAGTTTGAGTCAATTTGGGTTGGGAAGACAGTTGAATGATTAGAGGCATGGTAGAGGGTTAGGGATTATTGGTGTTTGTTGATGGGATAGACAGAGTCAGTGACTGAGTGTCAGCTATGTACTTTTCCAGGTTTTACATTAGGTTTTAATTTGTCTCATATTTCCTTGGTAACTATCCAGACAAGGACAGCTGAACTGTCTGAATTCTCCGACTCGACCTTAGTGTCAGAGATATTCATGGAGGGTCACTGACACTTCCGCCATCTGCAATCCGACCCCACCACCAAAGACATTTTTCCCTCCCCACCCTTATCTGCCTTCCGGAGGGACCACTCTCTCCGTGACTCCCTTGTCTGCTTCACACTCCCCTCCAGCCCCACCACACCTGGTGCGTTTCCTTGCAACCGCAGGGAGTGCGACACTTGCCCATGCACCTCCCCCCTCACCCCCATCCCAGGCCCCAAGAAGACTTTCCACATCAAGCAAATGTTCGCCTGCACATCTGCTAATGTGGTATACTGCATCCGCTGTACCCGTTGTGGCCTCCTCTACATCGGGGAAACCAAGCAGAGGCTTGGGGACTGCTTTGCAGAGCACCTACACTCGGTTCGCATTAAACAACTGCACCTCCCAGTAGCAAACCATTTCAACTCCCCCTCCCATTCCTCAGACGACATGTCCATCCTGGGCCTCCTGCAGTGCCACAACAATGCCACCTGAAGGTTGCAGGAACAGCAACTTATATTCTGCTTGGGAACCCTGCAGCCCAATGGCATCAATGTGGACTTCACAAGCTTCAAAATCTCCCCTCCCCCGACCGCATCCCAAAACCAGCCCAGCTCGTCCCCGCCTCCCTAACCTGTCCTTCCTCCCACCTATCCCCTCCTCCCACCTCGAGCCCCACCCCCATCTCCTACCTACTAACCTCATCCTGCCCCACTTGACCTGTCCGTCCTCCCTGGACTGACCTATCCCCTCCCTACCTCTCCATCCCAGCCTCTTTGACCTGTCTGTCTCCTCTCCACCTATCTTCTCCTCTATCCATCTTCTATCCGCCTCCCCCTTTCTCCCTATTTATTTCAGAACCTCCTTCCCCTCCCCCATTTCTGAAGAAGGGTCTAGGCCCGAAACGCCAGCCTTCCTGACCCTCTGCTGCTGCTTGGCCTGCTGTGTTCATCCAGCTCTACACCTTGTTATATCAGAGGTATTGCGCGTTGGATATTTAAAATTTCTGGATAATATCCACATAGGTCTCTATGACAGCACTTCTACAGGGTCCTGATGGCATCTTCATGTGTATGTCCAGTCTAGGGCACTCCACAAATTGGAGGATTTGGCTCATAAGTGTCAGTGATCAAAAGAATGAGATATGTGAGGGTAAGTGATCTGGTTAATTAGGGCCTGGATCTCACCAAGAATGATTCACATCTACCACTAGGCACTCTTTTCACTGTGCTATGATCTACAGTAAGAAAGGAAAGATGCCTGCTTTTATATAGCACCTTTCACAACCTTGTGATGTTCCAAAGCACTTTCCAGCGAATAAGATACTTTTGGAGTGTACTTACGCTGTAACGTACGATGAAGCATTGAACTGCTCACTCCTGACGGTATATTACTGGATACAATGTTGACCCTGACTACCAGCTTCCCACCAGTCGCGCTGCACTGCAGTCCTCAGCTCTGTGTGTCCTCGAGTCCCAGACAGGAAAACACACACATATCTACCTTGCACAGAAGCACATCCATTGCACTACACTGAATGATTGGGCATTGCACTGTTCCTCTTTCACCCTAGGTCTTTTTTCCTTCTTTCAATACTATTTGGCTAGCTGTCCTTTTCATAAAGAATGAAAGGTACTTCAAAGAAATTTATAGTTTTACGAAAGATCCTGAAAATGGCCCCATTCCTTTAAATTTTAACAATAGTGATTTAAGAGCTGATAGTGTGTGCAATATCTCATTTCTTCTTTGCAGAACTCCTATGGCTTTGCCCTTTATTAGTCCTTCCTTTTAAAGATTGTGAATCTTTGATGAATTACAAGAGGTGGTGCTCGTCCTGTTCATGCTGCATCTCTGTAAGAACAAGATGGCAGCGGCAGGGTAGACAGCATCCAGGCTCCTGTGCCCGGGCTTTTCCTCTTTGTCTACATTTTTTTTTCCAGTTAACTTTCCCCACTTCTTTTTTTTTAATCAAACTTACCTGATAAAGACAGTCCTTCAGTGGGAAGGCAGCTTCGATGGGTTCTGGAGCAGCGGTGGCGATGGTTCCAGAGGCAGCGTGGCTATGGAGTTTGTCAGTCGGCCTGTGAAGCCTGGAGCAGCACTCTCACATCCACATGAAGTGAGCCTGTGGAGGCAGCATAGTGTGGGCTGGGAATCTGGAGTGGGCTTGTGGAGGCAGCATGGTGTGGGCTGGGAGCCTGGAGTGGGCCTGTGGAGAGAGCATGGTGTGGGCTGGGAGCCTGGAGTGGGCCTGTGGAGGCAGCATGGTGTGGGCTGGGAATCTGGAGTGGCCCTGTGGAGGCAGCATGGTGTGGGCTGGGAGCCTGGAGCGGGCCTGTGGAGGCAGCATGGTGTGGGCTGGGAGCTTGGAGCGGGCCTTTGGAGGCAGTCTGGTGTGGGCTGAAAATCTGGAGCGGGCCTGTGGAGGCAGCATGGCATGGACTGGGAACCTGGAGCGGGATTGTGGAGGCTGTTTGGTGTGGGCTGGGAGCCTGCAGTGGGACCATAGCAGTGTAGAAGGAAAAGTTGGACTCCTTTTAAGCTTTTTTAAAAATTTTTTTTTCCAAGTTAATGCGAATGGCGCCTATGTACAATGACTGTACACACTTTTCACCGTATTTGATATTGAATACACGTGACAATAAATAATTCAATTCAATGCGGTGTTATAAACTCGCATTGATCTATCCTGTCTGGTTCAATAATACAAGTAGCCTTGTGTAATTCACACTTTCGTGTGATCCCCCAATAGCAGATGAAACTGCCTGTATGATATTGGTTTGATGAGGGTCACGGGAGCTCTCTCTGTTGAAGGCCTGCAATAAAACTAAAATATAAAAGTGTTCGGTACTACCAGGCATATCACAAAAAGCAACCAGACTGCAAAGAACAAGAAGTTGGCAATAAGAATTTAAAGCACCTGCTTCCTAAACAGATGGCAATAAGTTCAAACACTAAAACTGGCTGGTATACAACTCATCTCTTATTGCTTGGCAAGAAATGCGCCAGTTCTTTGATGAGCTGGAAGACAGACAAGGAAGTGCTGTCATAATTAGTTTGCTTCACTATAGAAGCAGCTATTGACTAGTGGCAGAGCAGTATAACTGTGGTTTACATAGTCCACATTCAGCTCCCCCAGCTGAAGAAAGCTTTTTGACAATAACCTGTGGTTCCTAACAGAAAACAAGAATGTTAAATCTGTGCCCTCTTGATTTGGCCCTGCTCACCCTGGGAATATGACCTTGGCTATTTATCCTATCTACATGTCCCACATGATTTTATAAACCTCCATATGGTCACCCCTCAGCCTCTGACGCTCCAAGGAAAATAACCCAGTCTATTCAGTGTCCCCCTATAGCTCAAACCCCCTAACCCCTACAACATCTTAGCAGGGAGACCAGAATTGAACACTGTATTCCAAAAGTGACCCAATCAATGTCCTGCACAGCCGCTAAATGACTTCCCAACTCCTATACTCAATGCATTGATCAATAAAGGCAAGCGTACCAAACGCTTTCTTCACCACCCTGCAACTTCACCATCAAGCAACTATAAACCTGCATCCCAAGGCCTGTTTGTTTGGCAACACACCCCAGGACCTTATCAATAAGTGTATAAGTCCTGCCTTGATTTGCCTCACCAAAATGTAACACATCATGTTTATCTGAATTAAACTCCATCTGCCACTCCTCAGCCTATTCCCCATCTGTTCAAGGTGCTGTTGTACTCTGAGATAACCTTCTTCACTGTCCACTACACCTCCAATTTTAGTGTCATTTGTAAAATTACTAACTATTCTTCCCAGAGTCACATCCAAATGATGGATTTACGTCCATCATGCCAGGACCAAAGAAAACACATGTAATGTGCCTCAATGACTACAGCCTGGTGGCACTGACCTCTATAATGATGAAGTGTTTCAAGAGGTTATTCATTGCTCACATCAACTCTAGCCTCCCAGACTGCCTTCATCCTTTGCAATTTGTATACCAGTGCAACATGTCCACAGTAGACACTATTTCCCTAGCTCTTCACTGATTCCTGGAACATCTGGATAATAAGAACACCTACGTCAGGCTTCTACTTATCGCCTACAGTTCCTCCTTCAGCACTATAATCCCAACCAAACTAATCTCCAAACTCCGAGATCTAGGCATCGGCTCTGCCCCCTGCAACTGGATCCCCAGCTTCCTGACCCACAGACTGCAATCAGTGAAGGTAAACAACAGTACCTCCTCCACAATAATCCTCAACACTGGCACCCCGCGAGGATGCGGACTCAGCCCCCTACCGTACTCCCTGTACACTCATGACTGTGTGGCCAAATTTCATCTGAATGCCATCTACAAGTTCGCTGACAACGCCACTGTTGTAGGCCAGACATCAAACAATGTCGAGTCAGAGTACAGGAAGGAGATGGAATGCTTGGTATCACAGTGCAAAGGTAACTATCTCTCCCTCAATGTCAGCCAAACTAAAGAACTGATCATTGACTTCAGGGAGAAAGGAGGAGGGCATGATGTCATCTACATGAGATGGAGAGGGTCGAGAATGTCAAGTTCCTAGGATTGATGATGCCCAACAAACTGCACTGGTCGTCCCATGTAGATGTGACAGTCAAGACGGCGCAGCAACTTGTCTTCTTCCTCAGGAAGCTTAGGAAATTCAGCATGTCCATAAGGACCCTCACCAGATGTACAGATGTTTACAGATGTACCATAGAAAGCATTCCATCTGGGTGCATCACGGCTTGGTACGGCACCTGCTTTGCCCAGGACCATAAGGAACTACAGAAAGTTGTGAAAACAGCCCAGACAACCTCCCATCCATGGACTCCATCTACACTTCTCATTGCTGCAGAAAGGCCGCCAACATCATCAAAGACCCATCCCACCCTGGTTACACTCTCTTCCAACCTCTTCCGTCAGGCAGAAGATACAGAAGCTTAAACACATGTGCTAACAGGTTCAAGTACAGCTTCTTCCCTGCTGTTATTAGCCTGCTGAATGGATCTCTCTAATTTCAAATTTAATGTTGATTTTGTTTTGTGCAGCTGTAACCTTATATGCCTTGCTCTGTCTAAACACCCAACGATCTGTACATCCTTGTATGTTTTGATTTGCCTGTACTACTCACAAAACAAAACTTTTCACTGTACTTAGGTACATTTGACAACAACAAATCAAAATCAAATCATTTATATAAATGCCAAATGTCTCCTTATTACCTGTCATAAATTTGGAGAAATAGCTGCACAAACGCTGGGCAAGGGTGGTGGGAGAGGGTTGTTTTTCAGACTGGAGGCCTGTGACCAGTGGTGTGTCACAAAGTTCAGTGCTGGGTCCACTGCTTTTTGTCATTTATATAAATGATTAGGATGTGAATGTAGGAGGAATGGCCAGTAAGTTGATGACACCAAAGTTAGTTGTGCAGTGGGCAGTGAAGACGGTTACCTCAGAGTACAACAGCACCTTGATCAAATGGGCTGATGGGCTGAGGAGTGGCAGGTAGAGTTTAATTCAGATAAATGTGAGGTGTTGCATTTCAGTAAGGCAAAACAGGGCAGGACTTATCGAAATAATGGTAGGGTTCTGGGTAGTGTTGCCAAACAAAAAGACCTTGGGGTGGACGTTCATAGTTGTTTGAAGGTGGAGTCACAGGTAGACAGGATAGTGAAGGAGGAGTTTGGTATCCTGGCCTTTATTGAATATAGGAGTTGAGAGGTGATGTTGCGGCTGTAGAGGGCTTCTGATGAAGGGTCTAGGCCTGAAACGTCAAGCTTTCCTGCTCCTATGATGGTGCTTGGCCTGCTGTGTTCATCCAGCTCTACACCTTCTTATTTCAGAATATTGTGTTCAGTTCTGGTTTCCCTAATATAGGAAAGTTGTTGATAAACTTGAAAGGGTGCAGAAAAGATTGACAAAGATATTGCTGGGGTTAGAGGGTTTGAGCTATTGGGAGAAGTTGAATAGGCTGGGCCTATTTTCCCTGGAGCATTGGAGGCTGAGGGACGACCTTATAGAGGTTTATAAAATCATGAGGGAAATGCATAGGGTGAATAGCCAAGGTCATTTTCCCAGGGTAGGGAAGTCCAAAACCAGAGGGAATAGGTTTAGGGTGGGGGGAGAAAGATTTAAAAGGGTCCCAAGGGAAAACTTTTTCATGCAGAGGGTGGTGTATGTATGGAATGAGCTGCCAGAGGAAGTGGTGGAGGCTGGTAAAATTACAACATTTAAAAGGCATCTGGATGGGTACATGAATAGGAAGGGTTCAAAGGGATATGGGCCAAATGCTGGCAAATGGGACTAGATTAATTTTGGATACCTGGTTGACATGGATGAGTTAGACAAAGGTTTGGCTTCCATGCTGTTCAACTCTATGACTCTAAGTTTAATAAAGGGCGTCACTCCACCTCCTGGATTTTATGCTAAAATTCCTTCAGAGGGATATTCAAACACATGATTTTTTTTTTTACAGCAATCAAGTGGCTGCCTTCATTTTGTGACATTCAATCGTCCTCACAGTGAAGATTAAACTCTTAACAGTGAGCCTTACTAATTCTTCAATTACATCACCAAGTTGCTCACAAGCTTCCACTTTGGAAAAAAAAATACAGTGAAACAGGATGTTCTAACAATCCTTTTTAATAATAATGCAAACTAGAAAGCAGCTTTGCTGCGCACTGATTCCAAATAGCCATTTTATTATCGGCAATATTAAAATTTGCAGCCAATTGTGATGGATGTGGAATGCTGATCAATTCTCTATTTCAAAGCAGATAATATGCCACTTAACTCCTATGAACTTCCAAATGTCTAATACTCAAGCTATGAAGTGCATAATAATAATAACAATAACAGCTATGAAAGTGTGAGCATGGCATGATGGCACAGTCATTAGCACTCCTGCCTCACAGCAGTAGAGATGCGGGTTCGATTCCACCCTCAGGTACATGTTTGAGTGGAGTTTGCACATTCTCCCTTGTTTGCATGGGTTTCCTCCCCTAGTCCAAAGATGTGTAAGGTAGGGGGATTGGCTGTGCTAAATTGCCTATAGTGTCCAGGGATGTTTGGGTTAGACATGGAAAATGCAGGCATTGGGGGAATGGGACTGGGTGGGATGCTTTTTGGAGGGGCACTGTGGACTGGTTGGGCCAAATGGCCTGTTTCAACACTGTAGGGATTCTATGAATTTAAATTATACATTTATGAATACCTACAACATAATTGGTATTAAATGAATCTCACTCTGGAGTAGTTGTTAACTGCATCTGATGCAGGGTTGGGTTAATTTTAAATGATTCATAATTTTGACTTGATTAAGCAAGTGAGGTATTAAATTGGTCTAATTGCAAAACACTTTCTGTATGAAACAATAGCCATATGGCACAGATCAAAAGTAAGATCATGAATTTATACTTTTATGGCTGCTTTTATTGCACAAAATATCAAGCCAAAAAACATGAAAGTGCTATTACTCAAAAAAACACAATTGGTTTTATATGGTTTAATTTGTAACTTAAAAGTTTGTAAAAGTTCTCTATATATATACCAGCTTGTAGGCTTATTTTGAGCTTTCAGGCAGCAATAGTTATACTACTTTTGGTTAATGGGTTTTGATAGGTTTTGGAGATATCATAAATATATCAGTTTGGACATTTGGGATGATATTAAATCACTAGGGGGTGACAAGATGTATTCCATGTCAATGAATAAATTGTTCAAATGATTCCATATTATCATGGTAGAAATGTATAAAGTAAGGAAGCTAAGAGGCACAAACTGTCAAAAAGGAACATGACCGACACTTAAAGGAACAAATTTGGGGATAATGGGAAGTGATGTCAAAAAGACGACCGTCACTTTTGAAGAAACCGATTAGGAAATGGATACACACTGTTTAGGCAATCTGAAATGGATGATGTGCTGTCCAAGTGTTTGCAAGCCGTTAGAATTCAGTTAGTGGCTAGCAAGATTTAATAAGTGGCAATTCTTAATGGCTGAATCACAGGGAAGACCGAAGATTGAAGGGCAGCTTCAGTCAACAGAAGGGAACAAAAAGAAAATGTGCCCTGTCAGCCAGAAATGCTAGCTGGTGCCTCAAAGCTGATCAACTGAAGACCATTGAGTATCATTTCTTTTGTACTTGTTATGATAAATGTAATAGATCCTGTGAAACTTGTAAAAATATACTTCTGCCTTGGCCCTCGTTAACTTATCAGCACTGGTAAACATTGAGACCGGCTCTCTCAAACTTGGCTTGATCTTTTATTGTAATTGGCTATGGGTCTTACAATGAAGATTAAAGTGAACCCCAAAATTTTACACAATGGGTGCCCACACTTGCCTCCATCAGAAGGCTCTGGGTCAAGACCTACTCCAACAGCCTGAGTACAAAGTCTAGGCTGACACTACAGGGAGTACTGAGGCACAATCAGAGCAGCTGTCTTTCAGATAAGGTATTAGGCGAAGCTCTGTCCTCTCAGTTTGATACAAAAGGCACCATTGCATTATCCTGAAGAAGAGTAGAGAAGTTTTCTCTGGTTTCCTGTTCAATAATTATCCCTCAACCATTATCATTAAAATGCTATGATTACTGTTCATGGCACTTTGCTACATGCAAATTGGCTGCAACATTTCCTACTTTACAACAGTAATTTTTTGAACTGGCATTGTGCAGAAATATGACCATGATTTTGTCAGGTAATGAGATATTAAGTGAAACAGCACTAGGCAAAGCAAGTATTACCAACAGAATGAATGCTATTTCAATGATCCGAATGTCTTGAAGGAAAATATGTAATAAATAGGGATAAGACTTAAATGTTACTCTAAATGATATTTTGTAATGTATTATAAAGTAAAAGACAATTACACGTTCCCCTGTTCACTCCTACACTCGTGTGAACACCTTGCAAAGTTCTGGGACATTTAACCTGTTGTTTAACGGAATATAGCAGCTAGTGGTGTAAAAAGGGAGCATGGTTCCCATGCAGATTGTCACCCACGCTCACTCGAAGGGTTCCTGTGCTGAAGGACTTTTACAAGATCCTAAATCAGATAATTTCCCAGAAGAAGCTAAGTGAGTAATATTTTGTCTGGTTATAGTAGGAAAGATGGTTTCCAATGCTGGCAAAAACATTTGGCCCACCAACCACCCGAATACCTAAAATAATACCTTAAGGTAAATTTTGTGATGTTACTGTCCTTAGTTTCATTGTATTATGAATTGTACAGATAACACAGACTCAGAATCAATACTTTCCCAGCTTTGCTCATTGGTCATTGCATTTCTAACTAATAACTAGTTATTCTTTCCAAGATAGGCTTGGGGTTTCTTTGCAACTTCTACCGCCACTCTGCTACAACCTCAGTGCAGCTAATTCTTCAGGTCATTAGCCATTTCTATCTTATATCAATGATGTGGATTAGTGTCCAAAATAGTTTGTCTGAAGAGCAAGAAATGATCTGGAGTCGCCTGACGATTGCACTGACCTTCATGTTGTGAATTGTCACTGTCTGGTTTCTTTCAAACTGGAAAAACGAAGGTGAGATTAATATTGAAATGTTATTGAACACCAATAAGATCCACCCTATCACTGTTGAGAAACCTGTCTCACCATTCAGCACTTGGTTGGGAAATGGGACTTTTTGCTCTCAATGTTAAGAAGCTCCTCGTTGTCAATTTCATGCAATTTTCCCAACTTCTTTGCTAATGCCCACATTGTTCAGTGTCTGGAAAAGTTTCATCCATTGCTACTAGTCTGAGGTGAGGTAGTTGGAGTAGAACAATACATTACATTGAGCCAGATTTGGTATGTCATATATAAACAGATAGTCTACCAGAGAGATAAATGAAGGATGAATTAATAAGACAGCAACAAGACTCCCAAGAGACTATTTCTCTGTCATTGTGTTAATGCTGTCTATGGGTTTAGAGATTAATTTTCTTTTAGCAGAGATCAGACTTTTATCATAAGTATACAAAAGGTGATTTTTAATCTGTAATGTTTTTCATAGAAGGCATTTTTATTGCCATTTGCTACCTTGAGATTTATAAAAGTGTTTGGCAATAAATAAATGTATATAGCTCTCATCCACCATAAAAATCAGATAAATACAAACACTAGTTCAAACTTAAAAGTTACATATTACCTGAAAGTGCACACACTGAACACACTTGCTCCATACTGCCTGCTCACATCGGCACAAGGAGAACATGAAATCTGGGCTGGAAGCTCACTATATTGAGCCAAGCTGCAGCAGGAACTATCCACAAAACTATACGACTTGGAAGCGGAAATAGGCCATTCAGCCAATTGAATCTGCTCCATCATTCAATAAAATTATGGCTCACCTAATAATCCTCAACTCTACTTTCCTGCCCTTTCTCTATAACCCTTGATTCCCTTTATGATTAAAAATCTATCTCAGTCTTCAGTATACTTAATGACCTCACCTCTACAGCCTCACTGTTCATTGGCTGCCTATTTCTTTGGGTGAGAGTGGCAGAGACGACGAGAAAATCAAGTATCACTGCTGGCTTTTTAAAGAGCGCCAACACTTTGAGTAGTGCACTCTGCCTACAGCTAGTAGGGACAGCTTGCAAATGGCAAAATGGTGGCAAGTATTCAACCTTTTCAGGCAGAAAATACAGACTCTTACAGACTCCTACCGATAGGTTCAACAACGGCGTCTTCCCCATTGTTATTAGATTTCTGAATGGACCTGTCAAATTTCAAATCTGGAAGTTGCCTTTGCTCTTTGTGTACCTTCTCTATAGCCGTAGTGTTGTATTCCTCACTCTGTTCAGGCACTGTATGATCTTAGTATGGTTTGATCTGCCTGTACTGCACGCAAAACAAAACCTTTCACTGTACTTAGGTTCATGTGGCAATAATAAATCAAATCAAAGAGGTGAGGAGAAGGCATATAGGCTCTCTGATGCCGGTTTGGAGGCCCTAGTCCATATTAATATCTAATAGGCTGAGGTGATAGAAGTTAAATACCTAACAGTTGAAGGTAAGAAGTTAAATAGGTGCTGGGTATTGATGAGCTGAGCATATCTAGATTGTGCCCCTTAGGGGCTGCCTTATTTTCATTTGGCTTGATTTGGCCAAATATGTTTTCTTAAAAAGTGTTTCTTAAAAGTAAGTATACTTAAAGGTATGCTGAGATGCGTACATAAGGAAAAGCCAGTCTGTGCTGGAGGAAAGAACAAGAACTAAGCTAAGAGCAAGAAGCATGTTCAGGGTGAAGGATATAATTTTTGTGACAGGCAATAAACAACCATTCACCAAAATATTCTCATCTCAGAGTATACTTCATCCCTGTCGTATTCTGGGAGAAGTGAGGAAGATTATGTTTACATAAATAATTCAGCATCCCACAGACTCCAGTAAGACAATTTGTCTGATCTATCCTAGATTTTGCATAGCGTTTTAAACAGGAGATTGGAGAAATGAGTCTACTGCTTGATGCTTCCTTTAACGTGTTAATTAATTACCATCAAACCATGTATGGAACATGGGAGTAATTTTTTTTAGACACACGGTAAGAATATTACTCTAACCTAGCAATGCTTTCGCTGCCCTACACCACTGGAAATAATTGCTTATTCAGTATTGGCAAAGCCAGTTTGATTTTAGCTAAAACCTACTCAGTAGTCATGCCATGTACTTGGTTGTGAACTCCAGGTTGCCACGGCAACGAGTAATAGTCTGCCACAGGTTACTGTAAACACAAAATGACTGTTACAAAAACACAACCAATCTGCTAATTTTGCAGTATCTCTACCAGAGCAGCTGGTTGCTCTCTAGACGAAGCTCAAACTCAAATCTATTCACCAGCTGATGCTATTGTACCTGTTTCTACCAGATTTCTGAACCAAAATAATCATTCTTGCTTTTTACTGGATACTGTAACAATAACTACGTCTTGCTTCTTCCCCCTCTCTTTGCAATTGCTGATCCTATTCCACTTTTGTCTTCTAGACGAAATGTATTAAAGATTCAAATCCTATCCCAGGACTGTAGCACAACTGAGGGATTGCTAGAACAAAGACAGAATTGCTGGCAAAACCAAGCAGGTCTGGTAGCATCACAGTTAACATTTCGAGTCCAGTGACTCTTCATTAGAACTGTGTTTCGACATATTGACTCTGCTTTCTCCCTCACAGGTGCTGCCAGACCTGCTGAGTTTCTCCAGCAATTTCTGTTTTTGTTTTGGATCTCCAGCATCCACAATTCTTTGTTTCATTATCTGAGGGAGAGCTGTATTGTTCAAGGATTGAATAAGATAGAATCATAAAATCCCTGCAGCATGAAAGCAGGCCAAGCAGCCCCTACTGGCTATCCAAAGACAATCCCACTCAGACCCCACCCCATCCCTGTCATCCCGCATTTCCCATGGCTAACCCACCTAGCCAGCACATCCCTGGATACTATGGGACAATTTAGTACAGCCAATCCACCTAACCTGCACATCTTTGGATTGTGGGAGGAAACCCACACAGACACAGGGAGAATGTACAAACTCCACATGGATAGTTACCCGAGGCTGGAATTGAACCTGGGTCCCTGGCGCTGTGAGGCAGCAGTGTTAATCACTGGGCCACCAGAAGTCAATTGAATCGAGATGATACTCTGCAAGGAGCAAGGAGCCTTCTCCCAGCTTCCTGAATGCACATTTCCAATAAATGAATGAACTTGTTATTTATATTGGGTTATGTGCAGATTGACCACTGTACTTTTCCATAACATTACTTCTTCCTCAAAATAAGTCACTGCTTACGGATGACTTTAGGGTATCCTTCGATGTTAAGATGCAGGTTGGCTCCATCTACATCCGAGCACTTAGTTTGCCTCATACATTCATGTTCCCCTCTCACTGGTCTTGCTCTAGTTGATGACTTCTGTCAAATTCATTCATCTGTGGAAATCACTATCCTAGAGTGTGGCAGATGCCAGGATACTGAATATCTCGAAAAAGGAAATAGAAATGTGTTTAATTACTAATGGATTGAAGGATTATGGGGAGCAAGCAGCAAAGTGGAGTTGAGGCTGAGGTGAGATCAGCCATGATTGTGTTAAATGGTGGAGCAGGCTCAATGGCCTACTTTTGCTCCAGGTCCTTATGTCCTTACGATGACTTGCTTTTTTTTTAACCATAGTCTCTTTCAATCTTCACCAGGCTCACTTTCCGGTTGGTTTCTACTGAGCCACAAAATGTTTTCCATTCCTAATTCTCTCAGGAATGGAGGGTAGGAAAGTTTCCCTCTTCCTACCTGGTAAATGTTACCCTACTTCAATTTGATGTGGCTCAACTGACAGTGCTCTCTATCCCCAAACCACAGGGTGATGGGATCAGTTCCCACTTCGGGGGTTGAGTGCATTACAACCAATTTCGTTTTTATGGATCTCGACTTTTAATCTGTTCCTTGATGATAAAATGATGGAGTTTTTATTTTGTTTTATATAAGTTTTGGAGGACATAAGCAGAAATTTGATTGCTACAATCAAAGTTCCTCTCCTGAAACTCAAGGAGTCCAATTTAAATTGGAGCGCAGGACAGGGAGGTGACAATTCATTTCTTTGAGCTGGATTTATTAATCAGTGAGATCATGGCTGATCTGCAACTGAACTCCATCCCATGTCCTTGTTGGACAATAATTTATTGATCTCAGATTTAAAGCAATTCAATTGTGCATGGATTTACTGCTTTGTCGGGGAATAAGTTGCACATTTATCCCATCCATTTGCTTGAAGCTCTGCTTTCTGACTTCCCTCCGCCTGTATGGCCTGACCCTGACGGGAAGATTATGTTCCTTTGTCAAGTCTGTGCTTCAAGTCACCATATAGACACTTCTGGAAAGTGAGAGGAATGCATATTGTTTGCCTCTGAGAAATGGCAATCAAATTTTAAGAAGTCAGCTGTCAGCTTCCTTGTGTTTCTCTGCTCTTTGATATCAGCCTGATGCAGCCATTCTACTGTGACTGTTATCACTAAGAGTGACGATCCGAATTCCAATTGTTGACAGCCCAGAGCATAATTCTTTCATTCTATTCACAATCCGGTAATCATCACAGTGACTGGCTAAACTAGGATTAATACTTAAAGGTAGAATTGTATCTATACAGGCCATGAGATTTTTCCCAAATGTTTGATTTAAATCGGGTATAAGGGATAGCTATTGAGCAGGACTGTGGAATATCTGTTGAAGCCACAATGAGGAAAGCTACAAAGCAAAATAAACATCTTCTGAATCTGAAACTACCAGTCTTGACAACTTCTCTGTGAATCAGTGCAAATTTCTCACCCTAATGTCACTTAACACCATATAAATATTGTGGTTAAAAACTGTTTTACTTTGAAGTGAATTGATTTTTAAAAACTTTCCACCTCCGCTTATATTCCTTTGATTTTGTGCCCTGTTATCTCTTTAGGAATGCATATTACTGTACATGACACAGAACGATCAGATACAGGTGAGCTAATGGGAGGCTGTGTAGAGCATCCACAAAGCCTCCATTAGATCACCTTTACCTCTTAGTTCTGGTATCATGTACAGTAACACACACCCTTAAAGGGACAGCAAGGTACAATATCAGAGCAATATAAGTAGAGGTGGGAATGTTCTAAATATCAATTCATTTCAAAGTAAAATAGTTTATAACCACAATATTTATATAGCACTAAGTGACATTAGAGTGGGAAGCTTACACTGATTCACAGAGAAGCCGTCACAAATTCAAATCCAACTTCATGGCTTGAGTGTGAATAAAGGAAAACATGGTTGACATCTCAGTGCAGTACTGAGACAGTGCTGCGCTGTCAGAGGTGTTGTTCTCTCAGATGTAACAATAAACTATGGCCCTCTCTAGCCGTCCACATGATGTAAAAGATCTGATGGTAGTATTTTGAAGAAGAGCAGGGCAGTTGTCCCTGGTGCCCCTGGCCGACATGTACACCTCATTCTACATCTCCATCTCTCATTCAACATCTCCATCTCTCATCTTTAAGCTCATTCAGGGTTGCGATGGCCAATGTTGGAAGAATCTGATGCTAATCTGTGGTACAAAAACAGAATGTCCACGGGAATCATCAGAAGTAGTTGCAGACTCTATACGTGTTGTTTCTTTTTGTTTTCTCATCTCCAGTCGAGCAGAAATGTAAAGCTGGGTGAAGAACCACAGGCTTTGGCCATCATGCAACTGGCTGAACCTTGTACTAAACACAGCAACAATGAGCTCTGCTCACGCATGATAATGGTCCCAGCGTAGCTTTTTTAAACATTGTGAGAAACACTGCATTACAATGTGGTCATGGGCCACTCCTTAAAATAGATGCGAATCCCTACATCATTTCAATTTGTTTTTGATTCCTTGATAGGATATAGGCATCTCCCATACCCTCAGAGGGCAATTAACTGTCAGCCACATTGCTGTGGGTCTAGAGTCACATGTAGCAGCACAGTGGCTCAGTGGTTAGCACTGCAACCTCACAGTGCCAGGGACCCAGGTTCAATTCCAGCCCCAGGTGACTGTCTGTGTGGAGTTTGCACATTCTCCCTGTGTCTGTGTGGGTTTCCTCCCACAGATGTGCAGGCTAGGTGAATTGCCCATAGTGTTCAGGGGTGTGTGGGTTATAGGGGGATGGGTCTGGGTGGGATGCTCCAAAGGGTCAGTGTGGACTTGTTGGCCTGAAGGGCCTGTTTCCACACTGTAGGGATTCTAATTCTAATTCGAGCCAGATCAGGACATTAGTGAACCAGGTGGATTTTTATGACAATCAGCATGATCATTTCTCAGCCAACATTTTATTGAATTCAAATTTCACCATCTCTCAGGGTGGGATTCAAACCTGTGCTCCCAAAATATTAGCCTGGAGTTTGGGATTACTAATCCAATGGCAGTACCACTACACCATCTCCTCCAATTTCTCTGAACTGAAATTATACTGCTAGTTAGAGGGGACTGCATGCAATACTCCTGGGAGTCCAATCTGACCAAATTCCCAATTGAAATTGTTAAATTCAGGTTGGCGTGCATCAAAAAGCACTTTGTATTAGCACAAAATTGGAGGGCTAAAGTCCACCCAGTTATGCCCAGTGTTTCCTGTACCCTGCACACATGGGCAGTTCTACAGCATCCTACACAGGTCACTCATACATTATTATTTTAAGAAACTGACCATGCGGCAGCAAAAGAACCATGAAAGGTTCCATGCACTGAAATGGAAAAATCACAAACATCAAAAGACAGTGAAGTTCAAAGAGACACTTGCTATGGCACTTCTGTCACACGCTCAAACTCATTACACATTTTAATTCAGTCTACCAAGACTTGTGATGTAAGTCACCGGAGCATCAATTCTTTTCCCCATCAATGTGTACTTTAACTGCTTGAAGATCAAAGTAGTGTCATTGATCAGCAATGAAACCTATTTCATTGTAACTCATCCATTAATGGATAGGTGGGGGCATTCTTCAATAAATTTACTACTGCTCATCTGTTTGTTGTGTGAATGATGTACACAAGAAGTTCAGTCCAGGTTTTCATTCAATTTAGCCGTTGAAGCCTAGCCTGAAATCTGTCCTTCCTGTGGTTTTACAATGATTTCCTTGTTCATACATATTGCTACAGAGGAGAGGGAAGGTTTTAACAGTTAACAAATTAACAGAACTACTGGCAAATCAAGCAATCCCCCTTTAACTACTACCTATTCCCGAATAAAACAAGATTCTAATGGGATGCTGTTCCAACAGATACAAGCCCCACTTATATAAGCCAAATTAATATAAAAGAATAAAGCTTAATCTCTCGGAATTACAGCCAGAATAAGTCTTCCAGAATGATCTTTGACTTCACGACTATCCTCCAGTCAGAAATTCATTTTTCGTTGAATCCTTGTGACAAGAATATTAGCTAAGAGTGCTGTGATGCCTTTTAGATGGTGCTTAATCAGAGAGCTTAAAGACTTCTGTGAGATCCAGAGTTTTACTCGTCCAACGGCAGTTTGCTCTCACACTGATTTTCAAAAGCCCTCTTCTTATACACCATCAATGACATGTTCAATTTTCTTTTAATAGGGTTGGTTCTAGGTTGTCAACACCATCAGATTTAAATTTAATTGGGTTGAGGTATCTGGGGCCTGGTTTAAATTAATTGGCTGATATTCCAGCTGGTTTCCCTAACATCAAAACAAACCCACACTACCAGCAACACAGCCAATTGATACATATGTTTCAATTTCAGAACTGTCTGTACATCTGCAGCTACTTGCACACATTTTGTTTTCTCCAAGCTTAGAAAAAGCATATCATTTCTTAAAGGGATCATGCGCTCTTCCCCCCCCCATCGTTTTTACAAACAAATTCTAACATCCTGCCTTCCAACTCACAAGTACTCTACCCAACCTCACAACATTACACTGTCTGTCTTTGCTTGGAAGTACCACTGTGAATGCTGAGAGCTGGGATCTTCTGAAACAGACAAACAATGCTAATTTTCCACCATAGATAAAAAGTGACACTGGGAGGGAGGAGATTTATAACAGCAGACACGACGTCACAATGTTCTAATCAAGTTTCCAGCACTCTGGACAGCTCACATTTAGACTGGCCAGTAGGTATCCACATCAGAAAGCACTATATGTCTCCCTGACCAACATTGCAGATGATCAACAGCACTAGAAATCCTTATCTAATTCTCCATCACCTTAGTGTACAAGATCCTGAACACAGTGCCTCTCAAATTCTTAAAAATCAAATGGTTTCATCTCAGGGTTGTAACAGCCCACGTAGTTTAACATTAATGCTACAAGCCAGCAGGTACCGCCAGGGAAGAAGCAGCAGATCCAGGTTCAGTGTTACCATGTGATTAACTAGAGAACACAGAGGAATTTCAAATTAACGCAATAGATTAGGAGACCTCCTGATGATTTCTGAGCATAGCTTTACACAGTATGATAGCTCATTTAATCAATCAGCATTTTTCGCAGTCCAGCTTTCTGTGGTTTGCTTAATTTGAATATGTTATTTAAGATTTGCTTTTGTGCTATTCTGATGAAGGTAAATTATTTTACGAGAAAATCTCAGGAGACTCAGGTACAGATTAACAATCGTTCATTTGCCCACGCATTGCAAGAAGGCTCTGAGATAAAGCTCTACCATCAACAATAAATCTAGGCTATTTAAACATTGCAATTCGTGTAAATAGTACATTGCTTAGACAAACACTTTGTTTTTTACACATTCCAAATTGACAGAGGCACCTAAAATTTCTGTTCCCAGCCATTCATTCCCCTATCTCCTTCCCAGAGGCTGTGCATCATTCCCATCCTTGACAAAAACCCAACCGCATTGTCTTAAAAGTATTTGTTCAAAGTTCAATGTAACCCAATGTACTGGGTTACTCTCACATTCCGTTTCCAAGATCAGTGCTGGTTCAGCTATGTTGCATTTTTACAAACTTCCGCCTGTCTACAACGTCAGCATCCTGATCCTACTTAGACAGCAAGAACTACAGATGATGGAGTCAGAGATAAGCACCCTTGTCCCCGACCTGAAACATCAATTTTCCTGCTCCACTTTTGCTGCCTGGCCTGCTGTGTTCCTCCAGCCCTAATCTGTGCTGTCTTGAACCTACTTGTCAGTTCTAACGTTTTTTTTTAATCTGACTACTTCTCTCGACTAAGGGGAAAATGAATTAAAGAGATGATTTAAATGATTCAGAGATAAAAGATACTGCAGATGCTGGAGAATCCGAGATAACAAGCATGGGGCTGGATGAACACAGCAGGTCAAGCAGCATCATAGGAGCAGGAAAATTTGACGTTTTGGGCCTAAACCCTTCATCAGAAATCTGATGAAGGGTTTAGGCCGGAAAAGTCAAGTTTTCCTGCTCCTATGATGCTGATTTAAATGATTGTTGCTTATTAACCTAACTAAAACTCACTACTTCATTCTAATCCATGCTAACTCATTCCATACCCAATATTCCCCCAACAACTCCTCTTATTGCAAAAGTACAGGAGTTGGGATGTCATGTTGTGGCAGTACAGGACAATGGTGAGGAACAGATATTGGTTAAGAAACCCGGGAGAACTCCTTTGCCCTACTTCAAGCAGTGTAGTGACCTTGTATATCCAAACTAAAGAGCCTTAATGCCTTATTGGAAAATGGTTCGTCCAACACTGTTGTGCTCCCATTGTGTTGCGCTGAATTGTTGGCTTGGATGATGTCCTCAAATCTCCAGAATAGGGCATGACTTCATGGGCTTTTGACACAGAAACAGGAGTGCTACATCAATGACAAGGCTGTTGCATAATCTTAGAATTATATTTGGTTCATCCTGTAACAAGGAAAGTACACTACTCGAAATAAAAGTGGAAATTTTATTCACATGTTACTTCCTTCAGACTCAGGTGATGCAAGGAACCAATGGTGATGCAGGAGGCTGGATTTGGGTGAGTTGTCTCTGAAAAATATCCTCTGCACTTGGGAAGACTCTGGATCTGCCAGGGTTCTGTTTTGGTTCAATTAGTAATATTTATCAGGATAGTGCACATTTCATTTTAATTCATTCTTTAAAGGGATGTGGATAATTTTGACTAGGGCAGCATTTGTTACCTGTCCCTAATTTCCATTAAGAAGGTAGTGGTGAGCTGCCTTCTTAAACCACTGCAGCCTGTGTGGTATATTTATACCCACAATGCTGTCAGGGTCAAAGTTCTAGGATTTTGATCCAGCAACACCAAAGGGACAGTGATATTTTTCCAAGTCAGGATGGTGGGTGTCTTGGAGGGGAACTTGCAGATGGTGGTTTGATTTGATTTGACTTATTGCTGTCACATGTGCTTAAGTACAGTGAAATGTTTTGTTTTGTGTGCAGTAGAGGCAGGTCATAAGGTACAAGGATACACAGATCATAGGGCAATCGAACAGAACGAGGTATACAAAGTTATGGCTGCACAGGAGGTGTACAAAAGCAAGATCAACATTAGATTTGAAATTAGAGAGTTTATTCAGCAGGCTAATAACTATAGGGAAGAAGCTGTTCTTGAACCTGTTGGTACGCATGTTTATGCTTCTGTATTTTCTGTCTGATGGGAGAGGTTGGAAGAGTTTATAACCGGAGTGAGAGGGCTGGTTTCCACGGCAATGAGAAGTGTAGATGGAGTCCATGGATGGGAGGTTGGCTTGTGTGATGGTCTGGGCTTGTACACGACTTTCTGTAGTTTTTTACCGTCCTGGGCAGAGCAGTTGCCATACCAAGCCACGATTCACCCAGATAGAATGCCTTCTATGAGGTATCTGTAAAAGTTGGTGAAGGTCCTTATGGACATGCTGAATTTCCTTAGCCTCCTGAGGAAGCAGAGGCGCTGTTGTGTCTTTTTGACTGTCATATCTATGTGGTCCAGGATAGATTGTTGGTTATCATCACACCAGGAACTTGACGCTCTCTACTCTCTCCCCCTCAGTTTCATTGATGTAAACAGGTGAGTGGTGTTCCCGTGTATCTGCTACACTTGTCCTTCTCGATGGTGGAGGTTATGGATTCGGAAGGTGGTATTGAAAGTGGTTTGTTGAGTTAATGTAGTCTAGGATTAGTTCATGTACCACTTCCCATTCAGTCTCCTGAACTCTTTGCATACGAACACTTAAAATGGCCCAGTCATCAGAAAGTGTTCACTGGGCTGATTGGCTACAGACGTGTTTCAATGTTAGTAAGAGCCTAACCCTAAAGTCAGTGCATGGCACATGCAATTCTTGACCTCGGCCCAGAAACATATTCGAATTATGACGTAATCTGCTTTTGCAAGGTTTGAACGGTCTCTTCAGTTCAAACAAAAGCAATACCAACTCAGGTTGAAAATTCTCAACCTGCGCCAACAATGCAAGTGGAGGGCCTGATGATACTCGTCCCTCACATCTTAAAGGACAAATTAACCTGTTTATTAGAATGCACTAAGCCACGGTGAGATGTTGGCATTATGACAGTGTCACTGCCCCAGTATTAGAGGTCCAGACTAATTCTACCAGAGCAGCTGGTGGAATTTAAACTCAATTATTAAAATTTGGAATGTAAAGGTTGTCTCACTCATGATGACCATGCAATTATTGATTGCTGTTAGAACTCCACTGATTCATTGATACCCTCGAAGGAAGATATCTGCTGGGTCTGGCCTATATGATTCAGGACCCACAGTAATAAAGTCTATCTTAACTACCTTCTCCAAATTTGGATGGCCAGCAAATTCTGGCCTTGCTAGCAATGCCCATATCCATGCAAAAATAAACTCCTAATAGTTACACAGATTAATTTCAAGGCTGAAATCACAATGATCAATCTCAAAGCAGGGATGGGAATAAACATTCTAACAGTTCCAATCCTGTCTGCCTGTGACTAATTGAACCCTGATGTGCAATTCTGAGAGGAATTGGATTGTTCTGATTCAAAACCAAATAATTCAGGGGATGGACTGCACGAAAGGCTGACGCAGACCTCCAACAAGGCTCTGGGCTATTTGGCCAGACAGCTGCAGCTACTGTAGGCCTGTGGCTGGGTGACAATAACAGGAGAAACAGCAGCTCTCTTTGATATAGCTCGCAATAAAAAGGGCCAAGTATTCTCAATATGTGGGAAACCTGCAGTGGGAAGAACCTTTCCCAAAGTCTCAAAATATGATTGGGCTGTTTAAACAGTCATTATGCTAAGGTGGTCTGTCAACCTTTAAAGTGTGGGTCTCAAAAAACTCTCAACATTGCCATCTTAAAATTGAGCATACTGGATTGTGGGCATTGACATCCTAGCCCAATTTTGTCAACTGCTCTGGATCCATATCTTAACAACAATGTCTAACAAATGTAGGACTTTCCAGTACATTGTTTTTATTGATGCACATCTTAGCAATGCAATGTCTTACAAATGTAGGATTGACATAGACTTGTTTTTTAAATTCACATGATGTGGGCATCACTGATTGGGCTAGAGTTTATTGCCCGTCCCTATTTGCCCTTGAGAAGGTGTGATGAGCTGCCTGAGAGTATCGTAAATGAACTGTTGTCCAAAAGTAGCATCCCAGCCCAGTGAAGCAGAACTCTCAGTGCCCTTGGTGCATCTTCACATATATAAGTCCTACAACCACCTACAACACTGCTAACCGCAATGCAAAAGGCAGATTGTAAAGCTCAATGTATTTGAATGGAGGCGTGAGTTTCCGATGGCCAGTGTGTCCTCATGCAGGTGCCAGACAGCATTCACGAGCTTCGGGGAAAGACTCCAGTTGAGATTTACAATGTACGTTTCCTGCAAGGCCAGCACTCACAGGGTGACAACACTGCCATTCGCCCATCGGTTCAAACAGCCTTCGTTGCCTCAGCTGCTCTCTCAGTATGGGAAGCTGGAAGTCAAGAGTCAGCTCCTGTACGCATGGCTACTGTCACTTTACAGTAACAATGAACCAGAGGGGGCTCTGGATGGGGGTGGCATGCAAGGCTGCCACAGAAGAAGACTCAAGCTGCACTACACCCAAAATGTGATATGTTAACAACTGAAGGTATTACATGTGGAGAAAATCATTGTGAATAAAAGAAGCTCTTGCTGTGTTGGAATTATTGCAATTTTAGCTCTTCTATAAAGTTGATAAGTAGAAGCAGGCTGTTGTCGTGTAACCTTTATCATCTGAGAGGTTAGAATAATCTCAGGCACAACAATTCAGTTAACTGAAGGTACAATTGTTCTAGTTGACTTGATTATGAGTGCATTAACGTACAGAAGAGAGAATACAGAATCCTACTTCAAGGGCTGCAACTTACCCTCTCCATTGATCGAAAATGCCCTCAACCGCATTTCCTGCATTTCCCACCCTTCTGCCCTCAAACCCCCTCCCCCCACCAAAAATAAAGACAGAGTCCCCCTGGTCCTCACATACTACCCCACCAACCTCCGCATCCAGTGCTTCATTCTCCGCCACTTCCGTCACCTACAATCCGACCCCACCACCAAAGATATATTTCCGTCCACTCCCCTATCTGCTTTTCGTAGGAATTATTCACTCTGTGACTCCCTTGTCCACTCTACAGTCTCCACCAACCCCACCACACCTGGTACCTTTGCCTGTAACCACAGGAGGTGCTACACCTGCCTCTACCCCTCCCCTCTCACCTCTATCCAAGGCCCCAAACAAACTTTCCGAATCCAACAGGGGTTCACCTGTACATCCTCCAATGTAGTCTATTGTTTCTGTTGCTCCCAATGTGGCCTCTTCTACATCGGTGAGACCAAGCACAGACATGCAGAGCTTTGTATGCTATAATCAACAACACCTGCCGGTTGCTAATGCCTCCTCCTATTCCCTTGATGACATGTCCATCCTGCACCTTCTCCAGTGCCACAATGAAGACACCCGTAAACCGGAGGAGCAACACCTCATATTCTGCCACAGGAGCCTACAGCCCAATGGCCTAAACATAGAATTCACCAGTTTCAAAATCTCCCTACCCCCGACCTCATCCCATGTCCAACCCTCTCTGTCATCCCTGCCTCCTTGATCTGACACAACCTGACACATCTTCTTCCCCACCTATCCATCCACCTTCCCCACCGACCAATCCCCACTACCCCTACTAGCATCCACCTATCACCATCCCACCTACCTTCCCCAGCCCCACCCCTCCTTTCGCTATCTATTTCTGAGCTTCCTTCCCCCTCCCCCATTTCTGATGAAGGGTCCTGACCTGAAATGTTGACTCTCCTGCTCCTCAGATGTTGCCTGACCTGCTGTGTTCCTCCTGCTCCACACTGTATTGATACAGAAGATATTGAATAGTTCAACCTTTGACCATTTTTCCTCAGATTTTACTCTGCCGGGATGATTTTAGGGTTGGGTGAGAGAATGCTGGTGTTATAGATGTTTACTTGGGGTGGGTGGAGGGTGGGGGGTTGAGGGGTCAGTTTGATGGCATGTTGTAAGTTGCATGTGCAGGGTAGATTAATGACTAGTCTTATTTTCATGGTAAAAGAACATACAGGGCAAGTTTCATTCACCTCCTGAAATATATTTGGATTGATTTCCTGCTGTATTCAGCAGCTTTCTCTCTGCTCACTGAAAGCACCGTTTTCATATTGAAAGGGAGAAAATGGGTGTGCGAATACCTGTACAGGTAAATGCCAGCTTCCTAACAGTTGGAATTTACTTCTTAAGTATATACTGGAAAGCTATATATTTGTTTTCATATGTTGCTGTATCTGTATTTTCATTGGTGCATTTCTCTTAGTTGCTGTCTGGCATTTTGTTGTTGCAATGTAAGAATGTATTTCCATCTCTGCTTCTTTAGCAACTGCATGGATTCAGCTACTTTTTTATGTGATTAGAATGGGGCAAATTGGGAATTCTTGGGTATCTCTTTGGGAGGCAGGAAGAGACATTTGGCTGAATCTTAGCAGTAATAGGTGCAACGTCATCTTGGCTAAGTTTCACAAAGGGTTTCTCTCTGCAAAGCCTAGCGAGTTTTCTGACTTTCCTAAACTCAACCCATTACCACATCCCTATGGTGCCCCTTTCAGGCTATTCTCCCATATGCTTTAGGTGGAATTCTCACCCACTGCCAGGATATCCTGGGATCCCTTATAGTGATACCACCTTTGAAGTCATACCACACTCCCGGTGGTGGTGTGCAGCTGCCCTTCACTGAGCGCCTGGTGGGACAGGAACTACAAACCAACATTTCTCGGAGCACACAGGGATCATGGTTGACATTGCACACACAAGTTTACAGTCTTAGATCTACCGCTGTTTAAGTACCAAGCTACAGAGCTTACCCATTCTTGGCAACATCCTATTTTACATCCCTCCCTAAGTCAATACTATTCTTTCTGTAATGCCCACTGTAATCCACCATCTCCTCATTGTTCAATGTGGGACTATCACATACAGGAAAGTCTTCAAATATTTCAAACATTTACTTTTTGGATTTTTATAAAAGTCAATGATAGTTTCATGACTATCGTTATTGAGACTAGTTTTCAATTCTAGGTTCTATTAACTAAACTGAAACATTTGGGTTTGGAACCCATGTCACAAGATCATTCACCTTGGCCTCTAGATTTTTAGTTTAGCAATACAACCACTGTGCTAACATCCCGTCTTGTGGTGCTAGCCATTTCCCTATCAGGCTGTGTCTTGCCTACTGCAAGATGTCCTTGTGATGTACCAACTCAGTTTACACATCACTTCCTTTTTTAAACAAATGCTAAAAACACCAGACACTTATAGAAAACGAGCGAGGCAAATAACAAACCTGTAAGACAGTGATGGTTGGTGAGGAAATTAGGAATTGGTAGTCTCACCTTGGTGGGATAAAATGAACAATATTGTTACAAATATGTACTGTTCAAGGTTACTTCACAGTGTAAAGATGGAGGCTTGTCCATGCAGCTGTCCATGTGCTTTAATGACAACCAAATCAGAACTGATCATTCTGGGCCTAGCAAAGTAGGTTGTGTTATTGGCTTGCCATTTACTTTCCCGCCATCAAAGCAAAGCTATTGTAGAGTTAAGAAAAATATTAAGGCACCTTATACGTAAACTACTGTGATCCAAATCACATGGAAGATTTTGTTGCAGGACTAACCACTCTTACTGTTGTGACCAGAACAAAACAGTGCAGGCTGACATCAACTACATGGAATTTGATGATGGGACCGGATGAGTGACATCAGTCAGGACAACAGGTATTTCCCCGACTTGGTTACAGGTAACTTTGTAATTCTGTAAGACATAGTGCGTCCTTAGTGGACAAGCCGACTAGCACCCTGTATTGAGATGCTGTGTGGCTTTAGTTGGATAAACTCTCCTACGATCCTTTTATGTACTTGGCAGATCCTAAACATTGACTCTGCAAAAGTAAGACCATAAGAAAAAGTAACAGGAGTCGGCTGTTCAGCTCCTTGAGCCTGCTGTGCCATTCAATTGCATCCTGGCTGATCCAACATTCCTCATATCCACATTCCTAAATTCTCCCCACTACCCTTGATCCACTACCGATCAAAAATCTAGCTGAAGAGTGATCACTGGACCCGAAACATTAACTCTACTTTCTCTTCACAGATGCTGCCAGATCTCCTGAGTTTCTCCAGCAATTTCTGTTTTTGTTTCAGATTTCCAGTATCCCAGTTGTTCTTTTTTTAAGAATCTATCAACCTCAGTCTTAAATACACACGAGGACTCTGCCTCCACAGCTCTCTGTGGCAAGGAGTTACAAAGACTCACAACCCTCCGAGAGAAGAAGTTGCTCCTCATTAAATGGGTGTCTTAAGTCGGCACCCATTTATTCTGAGACTATGCCCTCTGGTCCTTGGCTCTCCCATGAGGGAAACATCCTCTCAGTATTTATCCTGTCATGCCCCTTAAGTATCCTATATTTTTCATTGAGATCACATCTCATTCGTCTAAACTCCAGTGAGTAGAGTCCCAACCTGTTTAGCTTTTGCTCATAAGACAGTCCCTCCGTACCAGGGATCATCTTAGTGAACCTTCTCTGAACTGCTTCCGTTTAAATAATAATTTTCCTTAAATAAGGGAACAAAGATTGCTGACAGTACTCCATTTGTGGCCTCACCGGCATCTTGTACAGTTGCAGTAAGTTTTCCCTACTCTTGTACTCCAACCCCTGTGAAATAAGGGCCAACATTTCCATTACCCTTCCTGATTACCTACTGCCCCTGTGTGCTAGCTTTCAGTGTTCAGTGCACAAGTACCCCCCAAGCCCCCTTGTGTTACAGTTTTCTGCAGCTTTAAACTTTTGGCAAAGATCTGTAGCTCGGGTTGTGGGTGAGGTTGGTGACTTGCTCACCGAGCTGGCTTGTTCTCGTTCAGACGTTTCGTCACCATGCTAGGTGACACCATCAGTGGACCCTCCGGTGAAATGATGTTATTCTATTCCATTTGGAATTTATACTGTCCGATCTGTTATGGTGAGCTTTCTGCAGCTGTTCTCCACTTAAACAATACTCTGTTCTTTTGTTCCTCCTTCCAAAACAACTTCATTTTTCGCACATTGTGCTCCATTTGCCAACTTCTTGCTTTTTTTCTTGACCTATCAATAGAAATACTGAAATTCCTTGGGTAAGTGAGGTGTGTCGTTTTCAGGACAAAGGATGTTCGTTGTCACTCCCTGGGTGAGAAGTCTGCAATAATATATTTGACATAATCTAAGTATCTAAACTCTTGAAAAAGGTGATCCACGCCTACCTAGACAGCCAGTTTACGTGAAAAGAATTAATTTATCTTTGTCAAACATTTTAGAGTAACATCATTCCTGCAGAATCTGTAGTTGTACGAAGTTAATATCATTTTTGTTATCAAAGAGATGTGTCAGTATTGATGTGCAAAGAGACAGATGGTAGATGGAGCAGCAATATTGCTCAATATCACAACTGCTAGAATATAACAATGTTCCAAGTTAAATGCTACATATACTGATTTTACAACAGAAAAAGTGGGCCATGTTTAATGCTGGCAAGGTTAGTCTTGTATGCTTCTGGAAAAGGATTATGGGTTCCCTTCTTTCAGGAAGGCCCACCTCATTAAGTGCTAATCAGGCATTTCAGCGGACAGCTGTAGGATTTCCCCCATGTCAAGGACCCTGATGGTGTTTGGGGCTGTGAGGTGGACACAGGCAGAGGCAGAAATCCTATACCCAAAAGCTGCCAGCCAATCAGCTGTCCATTGTAGGCAGCTCCAGCTGGTTTTGCATCCACCAGAAGCCCAGCATTCTGAAGGACCGCATGCCAAAGGTGAGCGAGGGTAGGCCGGGGTTCACTATGTGGGGGCCATGAGTAGGAGGGGGTTCAGGAGCAAGGGAGGTGTGTTTGAGCTTGTAATCCTAGGCCTTTCAGAATGGCTTTGAATGAGGCACCCTCCTATTGCCAAAAGCTAGCATTAGCCCAGATGTAGTTTGCTTGAAAACCTTCCCATGTGACAAGATTCCTCAAAATGAAATTGCATTAGGATGAGAGTGAATGTTAGCAAATTAACAGACAGGAGATGTGTGAGGAAGTGCATAAAAGAAAGGCTGTGTTAAGTAATTGTGAGTGGTGGAATGTTGTGGTAGGTTCAGCAAGGCACAGGGAGAGCTGAAATGAACAGCAGACTCTAAGAGAATGTGTAACTGCTAACCTTCCCTCAGCTCTCCTGCACTGAATCCTGCAGGTCTTAACTATAGAGTCATACAGATGGAAACAGATCCTTTGAATTCTTTCACTGGATAATGGCTGTCATTACCTAGTATTTGATGCACATCTCTAATTGCTGTTGTAGTTAACACCTTGCTGAGCTTTGTCAGAAGGTAGTTAAGAATTAACCACATTGCTACTGATCTGGGGTCACATGGAGGCTAGACCAGGTAAGGTTGGCAGATTTCCCCTCCTGAAAGGGACATTAGTGAACCAGATGGTTATTTATGGTAATTGATCATAGTTTCATAGTCACCATTACTGAGATTACTCAGTTCCAGAGATTTTTTTTTAGAATTGAATTTCCATTTGCGGACATAGTAGGGTTTGAACTCTTGGCCCGAGAGAATTGACCTAGACTCCTAGATTACCAGTCATAGACATTACCACTACATCACCACAGTGAAATTCCCTGTTAATGACCTAGTCCATTCCTAGCCTTATCTTTTTGGTGCTGATAGAAAGTTTTCTTTCTCCCATTCCTGGGGAAGGTTATCCATCCCTTGGGTCCTTACAACCCCCAACAGCATATCAAGTGGAGCAGTGCAGCCAAGATCAGACAAGTGGAGCACAGAAGGTGAGTATGCCAATTTCACAGAGAAGATTCCTGCTATGTTGTTTCCAGCTCCAAACTTCTCCAATTCTATCTTCAGATTGATCTTTTGAATACTGGTGTTGGATTTGTGTCACGCAGGTCCATATGCAATGCCAACAAAACCAATGATAATGCGTTGGCTTCATTAACAAGGGCAAAAGTACTGCATTTTCCTCTGGATTTCATATGAGATTTAGGTTCACACCCTTGAGCCCAACACATTTTTTCCATTCCTTCCCTTACTTTTAGCCTTGCTTTTTGCATTCTTGGTCACCAAATCCTCTTTCCCCTGCGCACCCCCCCCCCACCCCATTCCAGTGGCTCTTTCCAGTCTGGCAGTTACATACATCACTGTTCTGCCATTCTCACATTCTGATCACTTTTTCTGAACTATCAATATCCTTTCTTCCCCTCACTTCACCCCTCTCCTACACTATTGCATAAGTGCTGCCCTCGACACTTCGCATCAGCTCTGATGAAGAGTCATCTAGACTTGGGTGGCATGGTGGCTCAGTGGTTAACATTGCTGCCTCACAGTGCCAGGGATCAGGGTTCAATTCCACCCTCAGACAACTGTCTGTGTGGAGTTTGCACATCCTCCCTCTGTCTGTGTGGGTTTCCTCCCACAGTCCAAACATGCAGGTTAAGTGGACTGGCTATGCTAAATTGCCCATAGTGTCCAGGAATGTGTAGGATATATGGGTTAGCTATGGGAAATGCAGGGTTACAAGGATAGGGCAGGATTGTGGGCCTGGATTGGGATGCTCTTTGGAGGGTTGATGTGGACTCAATGGGCTCAAGGATAGTTGTGTCCTGCTAAAGTTAAATGGGGGTCTGTTCAGTTACTGGATGCTCCTACTGCCTCAAATGCATGTAAAAACTGTTTTTTTCCCAAGTGGTAGCCATGATGTAGATGTGCTGGTGTTGAACTGGGTTGGATAAAGTCAGAAATTACACGTCACCAGGGGTTAGTCGAACAGGTTTATTTGAAATCACAAGCTTTTGGAGTGTAGTCCCTTCAACAAGTGAAGTGAGAGGGAAGCACAGAGACATAGAATTTATAGGCAGAGAGATCAAGGGCAGAGAGATCAAAAGATCATACAAATGGTGAAAGTGGTGTCAAATAATAAGTCTCTGCAGGTGATCAAAAGTGTCAGATGGGGTGAGTAAAGCAGCTGAATAACGAGCGAATGGATGACCTATACTCCAATTAAATGAGGCAGAGAGATAATTACAAAAAATTAAAAATAAATTGGTGTTGGAGACAAACCGAATGACTGGCATAACATGATAAGTATAAGAGTTGCATGCCGTGGGTCTGACCAAAGCCATAAGCAATACAAAACTGTACAAACTAATTAAGGTAGAGAGATCATAACAATTTATCAAGGTGTTGGTGTCAAAACAAGATAGTAAGGAAGATGGCTCAGTGGTTAGCACTGCTGCCTCACAGCGCCAGGGACCTGGGTTCGATTCCACCCTAGGGTGACTGTCTGTGTGGAGTTTGCATATTCTCCCTGTGTCTGTGTGTGTTTCCTCCCACAATCCAAAGATGTGCAGGCTAGGTGGATTGGCCATGCCAAATTGCCTGTAGTGTTCAGGAATGTGTGAGTTATAGGGGGATGGGTCTGGGTGGGATGGCCTGAGGTTTGGTGTGGATGTGTGGGGCCAAAGGGCCTGTTTTCACACTGTAGGGATTCTATGAAGTTGAGCATTTTACAAGAACAGAACAGTGTAGTGAGGTCACATGTAGCAGGGTGATGAACCCAAGGTCACGGTTGAGGCTGTCTTCATGGCTATGGAACTTGGCTATCTGTCTCTGCTCGGTGATTCTACATTGTTGTGTATCTCAAAGGCTGCCTTGGTGGACACTTACCTGAAGATCGGAGGCTGAATGTCCTTGACCGCTAAAGTGTTCCCCAAATGGGAGGGAATGTTCCTGTCTGGCGATTGTTGTGCATTGTCCATTCATTTGTTGTCACAGATGCTATGGTGGGAGTATGCTTTTGGTTTGTTTGGATAGAGTCGTGCTCCAATATCGGTTTGTTTCCCTGATATGCTACTGTACAGGACTGAATGGTGTTTGTGACAATGTTTATATATAAAGATATATTTTATGAGTAAGTATATTTTGAAAATAAAAAAAATCTAAGTATAGCCTTGTAGGTAGGAAACGCCTTTGGTTTGATTGTTGGAAAGAGTATATAATAATACTTTTTTGCGTATGAATTTGAAACAAGAAGAATCTAAGTAGTAAGTGATAATTGCCATTATTCACACCTCTGCAAAGTCCATAGTGTGGTACTCAAATTTTATTTATACAAAAGTAATGAACAAGTGGTTTAACCTTTAGGAATTGCATTTCCTCAAAACCACAAAATTAATTTTAATTGACTTTGGAGATTTTGGAGCAAAAGTACTTTGAGTTGAACCTGAAATGTAAAAGGCAATTACTGATTTTCAAGTTTTGCTGAATGCTCGACGTACTGAGCTAAATTTATAATCATCAGTCAGTCAAAGAAAGGATATTAGCACAATTAACAGCAAGTTACAAGGGAGTGCAGTAAAGGTAACATTGCCTTAGTCCCAGAGGACCATAGGGCTGCTCTTCTATGACAGGGAGGGAGACAGACTGATGGGGGTTGGGGAGAGACAGGCAGGGAAGAGAGACAGTGGGGGGGGGGGGGGGAGGAGGGCCGGGGGGCAGAGACACCGGCCGGGAGGGAGAGGGGGGGGGGGGGGGAGAGACAGTGAGACAGAGAGAGAGAGACAATTGGTGGTGGTTTAACTTGAAGGTTGAGTTAGAGACACCATCCCAGTGCCCTCAGCTGGCGTTGGGTTAGCTCAGTTGGCTGGATGGTTGATTTACGTGACATAGTGATGTCAACAGCACAGGTTCATTTCCTGCGCTGGCAGAGGTTATTACAAAGCCTTGCCTTAGGTGTGGTAACCCTCATATTAATCTGATCATAGAGAGGAGAGAAGCCCTATGGTCCCTTTATTTTGGTGAGGTCAGTTAGCTCAGTTGGCTGGATGGCTGTTTTGTAATACAGAGCAATGCTAACAGCACGGGTTCAACAGGGAATATAGGACTAACTGATTACCGATACAGAACCATGGGAATCATAGTGTGGTTACAGCATGGAAAGAACGTCATCTGAGGCACAGTGATAGTGTTCCTACCTCTGGGCTAGAAGGTCCAGGTTGAAGTCCCACTTGCTTCCGAGATGTATCACAACACGTCAGAGCAAATTGATTCAAAATAATTTGTACAAGGTTTTTATCAATTGCAATCTTATGGCATAGTGTTAGCATCCTTACCTCTGAGCCAGGAGGCCAGGGTTCAAATCTCATCTCCTCCAGAGGTATATAATGACATGGACACATCAGGCACAGTGGTATGTTTCTACATCTCTCAGGCTTCTCCTGCTCCAGAGATATATATACCATGTATGAAGAGGTAGATTAGAAAATATCTGCAGCACATTATTCAGCTCATTATGACAGTAATAGGCTCTGAAAGAGAAAATCAGAAGATGCACTCTCTCAATATTGACCCTGCAATTTTGTTTGTTAACTGCTGTAGATTGTTTATTCAATTCTCTTTCGAAAGCCCCAGTTCAATCAGCCTCCACAACAATTTCAAACAAAGTATTCCCAGAACACAGACACTCACTGTGTTGAAGAGATTTTACCCACATCCTTGTCACTGTTATTTCTTTTTGCCAATCACCTTAAATCAGTGCTCTTTGGCTCTTGGTCCTTTTGTTAATGGGGACAGTTTCTCTCTCACTGTCCTGTCTAGACACCATGGGAACAAGAGTAGGCCATTCAGCCCATCACACCTGCTCTACCATTTAATATGATTTTAACTGAAGGAATACATTAATGCTTTGTACCCACATTATCACCATAACCTTTTAAAGACTGGGGTTTTTCTCAACAATTGATAATGGCTTCATGCTCATCATTAGACTCTTAATTCCAGATTTTTATCGAGTACTCACCATCTACCATAGTAGGATTCAAATCGCTGTCCTCTGAACATTACACAGGTTTTCGGATTCTGGATCAATAGTCTAGTGATAATACCATGCGGTAATTGCTTCCCCTATGGGTCTCAGTTCCAAGGCCATCATTCATAGACAATTGGATATGTTATCCGGATAGTTCATGCACTTAGTAGACAATTTTGCTCTAACTTTGCTTCCAGAGCCACAACTTTTAATGACACAGGTTAATATGAACCATGTGTGGATTATTACTGAGCTTGGAAGTACTGTGAGGAAGGTGGTGATAGACCATGGAGAACAAGCCCAGTATGTTCAATCTATGTACTCGAAAGCCCTCATTCCTGTCAGTCTTCACTGTACCTCTCTAAGATCTTCGTATCATTCCTAAAGTATGGTGCCCCGAATTGGATACATTTGTCTAGTTCAATGTGAACTGTAATTTTATCAATGCTTTTTATATAACGTCCTTTTGAATTTATACTATGTATTGATTAATAGATACTGAATGGTTTTCCCTTCTGACCATTTATTTTTCAAACAGCATCACCACCTTCAATGTTTTGCACACATATAGTCCCAGGTTTTCACATGGTGCTGACCTCACTTCGAGGCTGCACTTAACTTCCATGTTTCCACTTTTTGGCTACCAAATGTGGGGAGGTGGGAGTTAGGGAAATGGACAGGCTAGATGGAGGACTTCCTCACAGGTTTACTCTTGGGCCTGGACAAGGTGGGCCTGACCGTGGGCTGGAATGGGGGTCATTAGCCTGACTTTTTGCTTCTCTTATGGTTATGTGCACATATGAATGTCCTTCAAGAGGAAGCACACAATGATCAATGGCACACCTGAGGCCTTCTGTGACCAATGGCAACCACAGGGACTGGAAATCAGTCTGGAAATTACATTTTAATTGAGTTTTAAAAGTTACATTTGAAGATTTGATTTCGGTTACCATGTCCCTTAAAGGGGCTGTCCATTAGTTAATTAATTTAATTCCTAAATTGCCATCAAAAGAGTACAACCCCACATCCCTCTGTTCCTGAACCCACCTTAGAATCACATCAATTATTTTATACTACATCTCCTGGGAGCTCTTGTTGTGCAGTGGTAGTGTTCTTACCTCTAAGTCAGGATGCCTGGGATCAAGTCCCACTTGCTCCAGAGGTGAGTAATAACATCTCTGAATTGGTTGACTCCAAAATACCTATAGTTCCTCCCCTTGATCGTCCTCTCAAAATATACTGCTGCACAGTTCTCTTGTTAATTTTCATCTATCTTGTGTTTACACATTCCACCAAACTATCCATGTCCCCTTGGGCTCCATCACTGTCTTCCTAACAGTACTTCCACATTTAGTAATAATTCACATATGATTCATATTAACCAGTGTCATTAAAAGTTGTGGCTCTGGAAGCAGCCTTAAGGCAAAATTGACTATTAAGTGCGTGGACTATCTCAAGATCATGTCCAACTGTCTATAAATGATGGCTTTAGAACTGACACCCATAGGGGAGGCAATTAGCTGGTGACATTATCACAAAATTGTCAATCCAGAATCCAAAGTCCCAGGTAATGTTCTGGCGACCCAGGTTTGAACACTACCTTGACAAATGGTGGATAGTAAGTTCAATAAAAATGTGGAATTAAGATTCTAATGATGAGCAAGAAATCATTGACAATTGCTGGGAAAAACCCAGGTGTTTAAAGGGTTATGAAGATAATGTAGGTACAGACACTGAAGTGTTCCCTCAATTAAAATCATATTAAATGGTAGAGCAGCTTGATTGGTTGAATGACCTAGCCCTGTTCCTGTATTTCTATGCTTGTGGATACATTTTTGTTTATTTTCAAAAATACCTTTGATTTAGGGAAGATTCCATCAGACTGGAAAGTAGCATCTTTACCCGGCCTGGCCTACATGTGACTCCAGACCTACAGCAATGTGGTTGCCTCTAACCGCTCTTCGGGAAATACAGGATGGACTATAAATGCTGGCCTTGCCAGTGATCTTTAAATCGCATGAGTGAATAAAAATAAGATCTAGGAAAGAATAAATAGGAATAGAGATCTTTTGCGTACAGTTATAATTAATATTAAGGTAACAAAGGCCACATTAAGAGGTGGTGACAAAACTTTGGTCAAAGAGGTGAGTTTTAAGCAGCATCCGAAACAAAGAGGCAATGTGAGAGATGAAGGATTGTAGAGAAGGCATTGTACTTACAGAATGTACTTAAGACAACTGAAGGCATGACAACTGAGAAAAGAGGGAGAAGAAGAAGCAAGAGAGCCAGAGAAACCGAGAGTTTGCAGGGGTGAGAGTAGAAGTGGATGCTGTTAGGCTGCAGAAAGTTGTAGAGGAATTGAGATGAGATGCCATAGAGATAGAGAAGTTATTTTTGTTGAGTAAGAGGTGATGATAAAATGCTAAAAGAGATGGAGGCAGTATGTGAGGAGAGATACCCATTTACAATGTTTGCAAGCACTGCAGTCAAGAAGGAAAGTCAGGATGGTCAGCAATTTAGTGGGAATGGCTTTAAAGGGGTAGGGAGCATGAATCTCATGTGCAAGAGAAGCCTGAGTGGACAAGAGTGAGTCAGGGACATGAGGTATGTGTGGGTAGAAGAATGTTACCACCATCCTCTTTAATTGACTGCATGGCCTAAGTCGTTTACAAGGATAGAAACATAGAAAATAGGAGCAGAAGTAGGCTATTTGACCTTTTGAGCCTGTTCTGCCTCTCAATATGATAATGGCTGATCATCTAACTCAATAGATATAAAGAGATAAAAGGTACTGCAGACGCTGGAGAATCCGAGATAACAAGGCGTGGGGCTGAATGAACACAGCAGGCCAAGCAGCATCATAGGAGCAGGAAAACTTGACGTTTCCAGCCAAGACCCTTCATCAGAAATGGGGGAGGGGAAGAGGGTTCTGAAATAAATAGGGAGAGAGGGGGAGGCGGACAGAGGATGGATAGAGGAGAGGATAGGTGGAGAGGAAGCAGACAAGTCAAAGAGGCGGGGATGGAGCCAGTAAAGGTGAGTGTAGGTGGGGGTGTAGGGAGGAGATAGGTCAGTCCAGGGAGGACGGACAAGTCAAGGGGGCGGGATGATGTTAGTAGATAGGAGATGGGTGTGGGGCTTGAGGTGGGAGGAGGGGATAGGTGAGAGGAAAAACAGGTTAGGGAGGTGGAGATGAGCTGGGCTGGTTTTGAGATGCGGTTGGGGGAGGGGAGATTTTGAAGCTTGTGAAATCCACATT
>JAHRHZ010000048.1:13818764-13892945 GCA_024137785.1 Ginglymostoma cirratum | reverse complement strand
CTACAAAGAGGCAAGCATAGCTTGGGCCCATGCGGGTACGCATGGCCACCCCCTTTGTCTGTAGGAAGTGGGAGGAATTGAAAGAGAAGTTGTTGAGGGTGAGGACGAGTTCGGCTAAGCGGATGAGGGTGTCGGTGGAGGGGGATTGGTCAGTTCTGTGGGACAGGAAGAAGCGGAGGGCCTTTAGGCCACCTGCATGGGGAATACAGGGGTATCGGGACTGGACGTCCATAGTAAAAATGAGGTGTTGGGGACCGGGGAATTGGAAGTTCTGGAGGAGGTGGAGGGCGTGGGTGGTGTCACGGACGTAGGTAGGGAGTTCCTGGACCAAGGGGGTGAAAATGGAGTCTAGGTAGGTGGAGATGAGTTCAGTGGGGCAGGAGCAGGCGGAGACAATGGGTCGACGAGGACATTTAGGTTTGTGGATTTTGGGAAGGAGATAGAAGCGGGTGGTGCTGAGTTGGGGAATGATGAGGTTGGAGGCGGTGGGTGGGATGTCACCTGAGGTGATGATGTTGTGGATGGTTTGGGAGATGATGGTTTGGTGCTCAGGGGTGGGGTCATAATCCAGGGGGCGGTAGGAGGAGGTGTCAGAGAGTTGGCGCCTGGCCTCAGCAATGTCGAGGTCAGTGCGCCATACTTCGACTGCCCCTCCCTTGTCCGCGGGTTTTATGGTGAGGTTGGGATTGGAGCGGAGGGCTGCATGTTCTACAGTGGGGAGGTTAGAGTGTTTGAGAGGGGTAGAGATGTTGAGGCGATCACGCTCGGACGTTGAGCAGTTTTTCCGCCGCCTCCGCCTCCACGCTTACTTCTCCAACCGCGAATCTAACCCTCCCTCGACTGACCCCTTCTCCTGCCTCCAACAGAAGCCCTCCTCCTGGACACCACCCCAAGGCCTCCTACCTTCCCTCAACTTCTTCATCGCCAACTGCCGTCGAGACATCAATTGCCTCAACCTCTCTACCCCTCTCAAACACTCTAACCTCTCCACCGCAGAACGTGCAGCCCTCCGCTCCCTCCGCTCCAATCCCAACCTCACCATAAAACCCGCAGACAAGGGAGGGGCAGTCGAAGTATGGCGCACTGACCTCTACATTGCTGAGGCCAGGCGCCAACTCTCTGACACCTCCTCCTACCGCCCCCTGGATCATGACGCCACCCCAGAGCACCAAACCATCATCTCCCAAACCATCCACAACATCATCACCTCAGGTGACCTCCCACCCACCGCCTCCAACCTCATCGTTCCCCAACCCCGCACCGCCCGCTTCTATCTCCTTCCCAAAATCCACAAACCTGAATGCTCTGGTCGACCCATTGTCTCCGCCTGCTCCTGCCCCACTGAACGCATCTCCACCTACCTAGACTCCATTTTCACCCCCTTGGTCCAGGAACCCCCTACCTACGTCCGTGACACCACCCACGCCCTCCACCTCCTCCAGAACTTCCAATTCCCTGGTCCCCAACACCTCATTTTTACTATGGACGTCCAGTCCCGATACACCTGTATTCCCCATGCAGGTGGCCGAAAGGCCCTCCGCTTCTTCCTGTCCCACAGAACTGACCAATCCCCCTCCACCGACACCCTCATCCGCTTAGCCGAACTCGTCCTCACCCTCAACAACTTCTCTTTCAATTCCTCCCACTTCCTACAGACAAAGGGGGTGGCCATGCGTACCCGCATGGGCCCAAGCTATGCTTGCCTCTTTGTAGGTTACGTGGAACAATCCCTCTTCCGTACCTACACTGGCCCTAAACCCCACCTCTTCCTCCGTTACATTGATGACTGCATCGGCGCCGCCTCATGCTCCCACGAGGAACTCGAACAGTTCGTCCACTTCACCAACACCTTCCACCCCAACCTGAAGTTCACCTGGACCATCTCCAACACTTCTCTCTCCTTCCTGGACCTCTCTGTCTCCATCTCCGGTAACCACCTAGAAACCGATGTCCATTTCAAGCCCACTGACTCCCACAGCTACCTGGAATACACCTCCTCCCACCCACCTTCCTGCAAAAATGCCATCCCTTATTCCCAATTCCTTCGCCTCCGCCGCATCTGCTCCCAGGATGAGACATTCCACTCCCGTACATCTCAGATGTCCTCATTCTTCAAGGACCGCAACTTCCCCCCCCACAGTGGTCGAGAACGCCCTCGACCGTGTCTCCCGCATTTCCCGTAACACATCCCTCATGCCCCGTCCCCGCAATAATAACCAAAAAAAAATCCCCCTCGTCCTCACGTACCACCCCACCAACCTCCGGATCCAACGCATCATCCTCCGACACTTCCGCCATCTGCAATCAGACCCCACCACCAAAGACATCTTTCCCTCCCCACCCTTATCTGCCTTCCGGAGGGACCACTCCCTCCATGACTCCCTTGTCCGCTCCTCGCTCCCCTCCAGCCCCACCACACCTGGCACTTTTCCCTGCAACCGCAGGAAGTGCTACATCTGCCCCCACACCTCCTCCCTCACCCCAATCCCAGGCCCCAAGAAGACTTTCCACATCAGGCAGATGTTCACCTGCACATCTGCCAATGTGGTATACTGCATCCGTTGTACCCGTTGTGGCTTCCTCTACATCGGGGAAATCAAGCGGAGGCTTGGGGACTGCTTTGCAGAACACCTGCGCTCAGTTCGCAACAAACAACTGCACCTTCTTTGCAGTGTCCTGAATTTCTGAGCCTGTTAATTTCTTATTTTCGACTGTATCCTGAGTATTTAAATGTTGGTCTGGCATCCATGGGGTCATATGTAGCTCATCTCCATTGTGCACCAGCACAGCTGTATTTTCAACAGACGATCCATGTTGAAGTACATAAACTTTTGACTTCAACATCTTCATTGTGGTTCTTGATTTGGAGCGCAAGACATTTTCCCATCTTCAGGCATCATACTGAACTGGCTTCTTACTTAACATTGCCATGTCATTGGAGCTGATAATTCTGCTTTAGAAGATGAAAAATCGACATGTTGCTCTTGAACGTGTGTCGTTTCATCGTCTGACATCTCTTCACTGCTAAAAGAAATGTTTGCTGTAGCTGACAATCCTGTTTAATCACAGATTTTTGAAGAGAGAGAGAGCAAAAAACAGAATGAGGAGAGGAAGAGAAAATAAGAGAGAGAGAAAAGAGTGAGATACACAATGAAGTAAGAGAGAAAGTGAGAGAAATGGGAGTGAGAGTGTGTCTGGAGGGTTTTTTTTTAAAGTGCAGCAGCTCCTTCCATAGTTTAAGCAGTAATTTTCCCATTTTGGTGCACAGAACATCAAAAGGTGGATATTGGTGAGGATGGCAGTTCCTCAGGAGGGTGCAGTCTGAGCCAATTCAGTGGATAGCTCAGCTGTACTGCAGGGAAGAAAAAGAATATCCTAAAATAAACATCAGATGACACCATGTGTACAGAGCTCAGAGACACACAGAGAGGAGCAGTCACCCACCTAGGTAAATACTACAGACTCACAAATAATGGGAGAGAATTGAGGGGAAAGAAAACATGTAGGCAAATTTCTGCATGAAAAACAATACGACAATAATATTTAACCTATCCGATTGTCAACTGAGATACAAACAGTGTGAAAGGCACAGAGGGCACAAAATGCCTGAACTGCATTCAAATGAATGTTTTTTAACTAGCACATACAAGCCCAATGAGAGGGGGTACAATTCTCGATTTAGTCTTAGGAAATGAAGCTGGACAGGTGGATAAGCAGACGTGGTTGACGATGTTGGAGACAGTGATCAGAAAATAATCAACTTAGCACCATTATAGCCAGTATCAAATACAGAACAGGAGTGAAAATTATAAATTACAGGAAGGCAAACTTTAGAAACCAGGGACAATTTGCTTTTGGAAATACTGGCGTTCAGGATGTCATGCAAATGAATGGGTAAGATATTTCATCCCATAACCTGTGGATGAAGTAACAGAGTATCACCAGTCAATGTCTGGTTCACACAAAATATTCCACCACAATGGATGAACATCTCATCAAGTATAAATTGCAAATATAATTCATGCCATTTCAAAGGTCAACAAAGATCAAGAGAGCTGTCAGATACATTGCAACAAGGGGAAGAGGACCGTGAAGGACAAAATTATATTCAACAGGCGCTTTCAGATAGCATTCAGGCAAGTCTCAAATGTCACTAAAATTAGGTAAATTGTTCTATTTTAATCTGCGCATTTTAAAATTGTCAGTTCTGTTTGCAATGCAAAACTATTTGCCAATCACAGATCTTCATTACTTGGTCACAGACTGACAGTATCATGCTCTGGCAATACACAGTCATTGTTTCTAAATTCATTAAGTGTCAGACATCCTCCGAATTCAAATTAAATCTTTTATGGTCACCAACCTCCCAAAAGATAATGTCAAACCCTGTGCAAATTTACTCATAATTACTTGAATAAATTTGCTTAAAAACTGTCACTTTGTGACAGTTCATTGATATTCAATTTTAAGAACTTACGCAAAAATTTAGCCATCTCAACGCACAATGATTATACTTTAATCCAGTTGTTATATACACATAGATTCTAACACAATGAGGATTTTAATTACCATGGTGTGTTTTGTTAGCAGACCCCTGAATTCTTACAAACATAACATTGACAAAAATGGAATGGACTGATGGAAATTGGCAAAAGCAATAACCCAGTGACCTTTAGCAATGATCAGATGTGAGGTAGCTATCCACACAAACAACAAACTCAATTGGAACTAGAAATAGGATGGGCTTCATTGTCACATATACTCACATGAGTAAAGTGAAAAGTTTACAAGTCACCAGTTACAATGACATCTTAGGTACTGAGGTACAGATTCTTAGGGAAAAAATTAGAAAAACAAAAGTCCAGCAATAAATTAGAGTTTAGAATGATAGTCCTTCTCACCCACACTCGCTGGGTTTCACCTTGAGGCTGGGAGTGCCAGGAGTCCAAGTAATTGCTGATGCTGGGAGTTCGAGGCTGTGCTGAGGCCGGAGGTTCGAGTCCGGGCCGAGTCCTGGAGTTCGAGTCCGGGCCGAGTCCTGGAGTCCGAGTCCAGGCCCGGGTCGGGAGTCCGAGTCCATGCTGGGTTTCACCCTAGGCATTGCCGCTGCTGCCTGAGGACAGGAGGTAAAAAGAGAAAGGAAAAAGAAACACAAAAAGAGGGGAAATAAAGAAAAGAAACGGATAGAATGGATGAACTCTGGCTCAGGGGTCCTACTCTGCCGCCATCTAGGATTAGGGAATTCTTCCAAGATAGTTTCATCAACAATCTTTCTTCCCACAGTAGAACAAACTGTGAAGGAAATAATCAGAATCTCATCTCTTAACAACTTCAAAGAACTGATTTGAGACAACACAATGGACTTACCAACGTCCATGGACACTGCTCTAAATTGCTCTGTCCTCGTGGATTCTGCCTGTCATGTGTTCTGCTTTGTACAGACTGCTCTCTCAGGCTAGACTGTCACAACTCTGAGTCTGCTGCACCTGTTGCAAATGTTGGTGAGGCAATGGCAAACGTGGCTTGGGGTCGTCCTGGGAAATGGTCACACAGCTATCTGGGATTTTGCAGCAAGACCTGCAGCCTTTTACGTTTGGCAAAAAGCCTGTGCCAAGGGGCCCTGAAGGTGACTGCTGTGCATGACTTGTTTTTATCAGTGGTTGTTTCCATAGATCCATGGGTCACATGTGACAGTTTGCAGGAAGCCTGAGACAGGGCCATAAAGGAGGTGCTCCATGCACTGCTTCTTTGTGCAAACGAGATTATAATTTCCCTGCAGATGAAGAAAATTAGGTGACATGGATTGACGTGAGATTATAATAAGCAATTCCCCATTCGATATTTTTTGTATTTATTTGAACAAGAATAAGAGATGTGAAGAGCGTAAAGCTTCAATTGGTGAAACTATAAATAGCAGTTTCTGTTTGACCTTTTTGTTAGGGTTGGAAGCAGTTTTCCTTTCCAAAGAGGATTTCCAAAGGAGTGTATCATCATGAGCATTTCAAGACTGTGCAAGGATCCTGGCCAACATTGTTGTTCTGGTAGAATGGCTTCTTCTGTGTCAAGCTGAATCCTGCAAGAATGGTGTATTTCAATATAACTCAGAACTCAGCATCTGAAATCATGTCAGAATAGAGGTGGGAGAATAGATGCAGTGTGGGAAGATGATGACAAGAATTCTGTGGGAGTCTTAAATTTTCCTCATTGTGATGCATGTTTTTCTGTGACAAAGTATCCTTTACAATCTTAAGTGTACAGGTTACATTTAATCATTAATAAGACTTGAAGCGTCTTTGAACTCATTCACATTCCTAACGTGACTAATCAACTTAATTTGTATGACAGCATTTCACAAACCCATGTTACTCCCGGTGGTAGAGTTGTTTCCTGTCATATAACATACTGCTCTTTTACCAATAAAATGATACATTGTTTCTGAAGTGTTTGTGTTCCAAAAAAAAACCCATTTGACATATGTGATTGAACCTTCCTCATGAGGACAGCAATGAAGCTGCAGTTTTTCTCTAATTTCCACCAAAAATATTCTTGTGGGATTTTAAAATGCCATTGTTTATTTATCATGGTTCAATGACTTCCTACATTCATGAATTTTTAGATATAACAAGTAATTGTTACGAGTTTTCCCCTTGATGAACTAAGAGGCCATAATAATTTCTTTATACAAACTACTATCCGTTGCAGCTTCGAACTTAGGCACTATTCAATTAGTCAAAAATAAAGGTCTTTAGTTTATTTAGCCCTTATCTATTCTCATATTTTTAGTGTTAATTTAAACTTAGCTTATATTTAGTTTTACCTGCTTAGTTCAGTTTTATCTATTCTCATATTCCATAAGCACGATGATCAATTCTCTGGTTTCTAATCGGGTTTTTTGCAAGGTCTATTAGTGGCAGCTGAGATTTTGTCCTACACCCACTGCAACTGTGAAGAAAATTTGTTTCTGCAAATTTCACTTGCCAGTACGCTTTATTTTCTGAAGAGAAAGCCTTAACCAGGCATGATCAGAGAGAGAGAGAGCCAGTACAGTGTGGAGCTGGAGGAACACAACAGGTCAGGCAGGATGAGAGGGAAGTCAACATTTTGGGTTTACACCCTTCATTTGGACTCCGATTGCTTTTTAGATAGAACATAGAACAGTACAGCACAGTACAGGCCCTTCGGCCCACAATGTTGTGCCGACCCATTATCCGACTAAGATCAATCTACCCTGCATACCCTACATTTTACTATCCTCCATGTGCCTATCCGAGAGTCGCTTTAAAAGTCTCTGTGACAGCTTGCTGAGGTAAAACAAGTCAGTTAAGATCATTGAGGGCAATTTGCAATCTCTGTACCTGAAAGAGGATGATTGAAGAAGCAACATCAGCATCGGCAAATGAAAATGAAAGCAGGACCTTTCCTGTGGAACTGATCACCTGGCTTCAACAAGTGCTGCCATCTGACATTGAGAGAACCAAAACAAAAAGAGCACGCCAAAGAAAATGCACCACAAATTTAAAGTAAAACATAAAGATCAATTTGAATGGCTAGATTTTGCATGGGTAATGTATTTTTTTTTAACCAAAGCATACATTCTTTTGAAAGTGATGAAGTTAGAGGGCTGAGGAGATAGGACTGGCTGGGTGGCTCTTTTGGAAAGCCAGTACAGACACGATGGGACAAATGGCCTCCTTCTGTACTGTAAGATTCTATGACTCCTGTATTGAACATCGTCTACATTTAAAAGAACTGGCCAAGGTGGTTGCCAGAAAATTCCCTGTTGAATTGTTCCTTGCAGTGTCATGAACGAAGACCAGGGGCTATTTTTCAGGCTTCTTTCTTTCAGTCTTATTAAATTCTTTCATGAAGTGATTTGTCACATAATGTAAAGGCCACATCTTTATTTTTCTGGATTTTATTGAGGGTAGGTTTCATGGCATTTTAACTCATGGAGTTATATGTCGATATGAAATAGGAACAGAGTAGGCCACCTGGTGCCTTGAGCCTGTTCCATCATTTAATAGGATCGTGGCTGTTCAGCTATCCCTCATATCCGCTTTTCTGTGTTTTCCCCATAACCATTGATTCCCCTACTCATCAAGAATCTATCTATCTCAGCCTTAAGGAAAGACAAGGAATCTGCCCCATAAGCCTCAGTGGCAATGAGTTCCAAGTCTTTACTCATAAGACAGTCCCTCTATACCTGTGAGAGAGTGCTCCACTGCCATTAACCCCTGTAAAAGCAGCAAAGACTCATTGTTACCACAGTGACAGTCTTAATGCTTCACAAATGATCAATTTAATACTCTCAGGTACATACACAGATTATAATACCTGACATTGTGTTCCAGGTTCTATGTTTTGGGCCTGTAAGCCGGGTCTGCATCTCTCCATGTTGTTTCTTACTCTGAAGAGTGACCCGACTTTTCACTCTTTCTTAAACCTGCTTTGACTCCATCATTTAGCTCCTACTCATTTGATCAGGTGAGCTTCCAGTCTCCTGGGACATCCAGATGTTCCATAGCCATTGCTGCACATCCTGAAGAGTCTGCGCTGATTCGTTCTCATTTCTTTGTGCAGCATCTTTATGTGGTATAGTCAATCCTGACACCTGGTAGTACTCGCCACCTCCACCAGTATGTGATACTGGGTAATGTTTGTTTGCTGCCACCAGTCCTCCTTTGTCTTTGTGTTGTCTTGAGCCTATTGAGAGATTTGTGGTATTGGAAAGACAAACATCAACTTGGTAAAAGACACTCTTTGGTCTGCCCGAAACTTGTTGGTTCTTGCAGAGCAAGGAGCTGACCCTGACCGAGTGTTGCAGCCTGGCACATTCCAAGGTCCAGGGCTATGTGCTGAGGGATGCACTAAAGCTTGGGGCAGCTATTGCCAAGGCACAGTGGAGGAAAGACTATTGTCTGAGGTCTTCCTACTGAAGGGAAATGGGGCTCCATTCAGTTATTGGACCTTCTGGTACCTCAAATGCATGTAAGTATAGTCTGTTTCAATTAAGAGATGCTTTTGGTTTGTTTGGATACAGTCAAACTGCAATGTTTGTTTGTTTCCTTGATATGTCACTCTACAGAACCAAACTGCGTCTGTGAATAAAGGTTTCTTTATGAATAAAACATATTTTGAAATAAATAAAAATTTATGGTGGAGGAAATGCCATCATAGTGTATCTATGAAAAGCATACTGTTCTTAGATCACAAGAAGGTCTGTTGTATGATAGCAGCAATTTGGTCAGGCGTAATTTCCAGGACTTTATGGAGCCGGAGTAGATACATCTACTCTGCCCAAAAAGCTAAAATAGAAACCCCCCGTCCCACCCACAGACTGTATGTGGTATCAGTAAAATGAGTGCAGCCAAGTAACACATACACTAACCCCTCCAGATCAATTACCCTTATACAACATTTTACAGCTATCTCCCTTACTTTTCCCTTTGTGTGAGCATTTTTGGGCTGGAGGATTTTCTATTTTCCGAATTAACGCCACAGAATCCTGGTTTTGCATTATCTGGAAACATAAGTAACTTACTTAACGCAGCAGCCCTTCTTTTATTGTTGATATCAGTAGAGACTTCTGTTATTTTGCAAGAACTCAGAGATCTTTCTTTGATTCAAACCTGATTTAAAGCCTATATAAAGTATACTTCAGGGACTCAAACAATATATTATGAACTTTTCATATACGTGGATAGAGGTTAATTGCTCCCCAGAAACTCCACTGTGGGATAGTTTCACAAAAGGGCAAAAGAAACAAAAACAAATCTTAATAAAAATCAAACACAGTGTCATCATAGTACCACAGTTGACTAAATTAAATGAGCTTTTGCCTTAGTTTCACCAGCCAATAAACATTATTTGCTTGATATATATTTTCACAACATTTGTCAGCTTGTGTTGCAATATTTTAATGATTATAAATCTTTTGAAAGTGAGAATTTGAATCATGCAGATAAGGTATGGATTTAATTTAGTTTAAGGGCAAAATCATTTTAAATATTCAAATTGCTTTGCATGAGCTGTTAAACATTTCAACAGATTTTACCTGTTAGGGAAATATACAGCTCAATTTATATGCAAGAAGCAAATTTGATTGATTCAGTTTAATTCATGTGTCAAAAGGTTCTTCAGCTGAAATTGTTATACAAAGGACAGCTTCTCAACTCTGGTTTATTTGGAAGAATGGACACAATGTTCTGTAATGATCATGGTCATGACAGAAGATTTACAGAATGATGGAAACAATTATTAGTCTTATTGAATGTCAGATGGAATCTTCAGAAAGTCACACTTCTCAATAAATACCCACACAAGCTCTGAAACCAACAATTCATGGCATTTGAGAGATGTCCAAGAATTAGAACTCCAAACTTCAGATTTCTCGTAAGGAATGGCTCAACGTTATGTGACTACATATCAGGAACAAGAGTAGGCCATTCAGCCTCTCCAAACCTGCTTGGCCATTTAATAAGATCATGGCTGCTCTGATTGTGGCCTCAACTCCACTTTTGTATCGACCGTCAATACCTTATGACTCCTTTGTCGAGAATTCATCTACTTTTGCCTTAAAAAATATCCAAGTCTCTGCCTCCACCATTCCCTGGGGAAGGGAGTTCCAAACACTCTCAACTTTCAGAAACAAATAAGATCACAGGATAAAAACCAAAGTAGCTGTAGAGAATGGCTGGAAATCAGAAACAAAAACAAAAATTGCTGGTAAAGCTCAGAAGGTCTGGCAATATCTGTGGAGAGAAAGTAGTATTAATGTTTCGGGTCCAGTGACCCTTCCTTGGAACTGGGGTAGGGTCTGTCCAGTCTTGAGGAAGGATCGCTGGACCCGAAATGTTAACTCTGATTCCTCTCTACCAATGCTGCCAGATCTACTGAGCTCTTCCAGCAACTTCTGTTTTTATTTAAGAACACAGCATGTTCTCGTTGTACACATCTAGTAGATTTACTGTGTTGTTACTCCTGTAAAGGCCAAATCCTGAAGTATGGTTGTTGATATTTACTGTAACCTAGTTGCAAACTAAATAACAGTGCTTTGCCAATCATTACAAGACAGTGTATTTACTGAAGCAATAGATTGGGAAGCAGGAAGTGTATTAGATCATAAACAGAAAAGTCAAGGTTTTGTCGGTAAAGTATTGTTAATTCTATCAACTTACAAAATCACTTTAAGATGCTTTATTCTCTTGCCTTTCTCTAAAAACCTCTGCCAATAATTGACAGCATTCTTTCAGTGAATTGTAGGAACAAAGTATATAATGCATTCTTGTCTAGTTTTGATTAAATGGTAGTTTTAAAAATCCAGTCAAAACGCATAAGCATTTCAAAAGTACAATTGCGGTGCAGTCTTGAACTAATTAAATTTGCATCATTAGTTTAGCATAATAATGTAAGCTTAAGATAATGAGTTACTGACTGTCATACGGAATAATTTGCTCTTAAGCAAAGGCAGGTCATTGGTTAAGAATACCTAACTGTTCCTTTGTGATTTCAATCAGACAGATATTCAAAATTCTACAGCGTAACACACTGCCTGAATTAAATGAACCCTTTTGAAAATTTATATTTGAAGAAACCAGCAAATTTGAAACTCTGATTTAAATTTTCAAGAGGCAATTTAGATTGATTATAGCTTGTATGTATTGTTTTGCAAAACTATTTACAAAGAATGAGCTTGGTGCTCAGAGGTGTGCTTTTAAAATTGTCTCACCCACTGCAGGATTTATATGTCAGTTTGTTGACTGTGAACAGTCATAAAATCATGCAGCACAGCAACAGAACCTGTAAAAAGTTTGGCCAATACAGGAGTAGCGCACAGGAAATCTACTAAATGTGTACAAAATAGAACCATTTTGACATTGTTTGTTATCATATTTCATTTTAAATTGATTTGGTGTTTAAGTGTTGAGGCCAGTGATTCTAATTTAAACACACCTGATGCTGAATCTCATCATTGTGCATTGCTTTTCGATTTCTGTTTGAGTCAGTGTTTGGGCCAGAGATGCACTGTCTAGCTTGAGACAGCATATACAATACACTTGACTAAATGGAAGTAAATGATATTGAAAATTAGAGATAAGAACTGAGATAAGAAATAAACCTTAGACACAGATAAATACAAATGAAGCTTGTCCATGCCAAACAGGTTTCCCAAACTAATCTAGTCCCATTTGCCTGTATGTGGCCCATATCCCTCTAAACCTTTCCTATTCACATACTTATCCAAATATCTTCTAAATCTTGTAACTGAACCTGCATCTACCTCTGGCAAGTTCATTCCATACACACACCACTCTCTAGGTTAAAAAGTTGACCCTTACATCCCTTTTAAATCTTTCTCCTTTCATCTTAAAACTATGCCCTCTAATTTTGAATTCCCTTATTCCAGGGAAAAGACCTTTGATATTCACCTTTTCTATGCTCCCCATGATTTTATACACCTCTATAAGGTCAACCCTAAATCTCTTATGTTCCAGGGATAAAAAGTCCCACCTATCCAGCCTCTCCTTCTAACCCAAACCCCTCTAGTCCCGGTGACATCCTTGTAAATATTTTCTACACCCTTTCCAAATTAATAATATTCTTCCTTTAGCAGCATGTTTCCCACGTGGGAGCATTTACCCTGTCAAATCATTAAGAATCCTGTATGTTTCAATAAGATCTCCTCTCATTCTTCTAAACTCTAATGAGCAGAGTTCCAACCAGTTTAATCTTCACTCACAAGACAATCCCTTCATACCAGGAATGATCCAAGTGAACTGCCTCCATTTAAATTATATCTTTCCTTAAGTAAGGGGACCAGACCTGCTCACAGTATTCCAAATGTGGTCTCACCATCACCTGGTACAGTTGCAGTAAGATTTCCCTACTCTTATATTCCAACCTCCTTGAAATAAGGGCTAGCATTCCATTAGCTTTTTTGAGTACTTGCTGCACATGTCTGCTAGCTTTCTGTGTTTCACGCACAAGTTTCCCCAAGCCCCTTTGTGTTACAGCTTTCTGCATTTTCTCTCTATTTAAATAGTTTTCTGTTCCTTTGTTCTCCCTTCCAAAATGAACAACTTCACATTTTCTCACATTATACTCCAATTGTCAACTTTTTGCCTGTTTACTTAACCTATCACTATCTCTCTATAAACTGTTTGTATCCTTCTCACAACCTGCCTTTCCACCTATTTTACTGTCATCTGTAAATTTGGCTACAATACATTCATTTCCTTCCTCCAAGTCATTAATACATATTGTAAACAGTCCCGGCACTGATCCCTGTGGAACCCCACTGGTCACGGGATGCCAACCTGAAAAAGAACCCCTTATCCCCACTTGCTGTTTCCTGCCTGTAAGTCTATGCTGGTGAAGACAAGTGCCTCTTCTGTTTAGAGTTAGCAGTGGTCTGTCCTCTTCTATTGATAATTTGACAGGTTCTAGACAAAGTACAGACAAAAGGGGATTGGTGGTAGTGAGTTACCTGAAATACCCCTGTGCCATGATGCATACTGGCAGAAGAGGCAAAGAGCATGAAGTGCAAGCAATAGCAATGAGAGAAAATAGCATAAGAATAGAAGCCAGAAAGTTCAGTTTGGGATCTGTAAATATGGCTGAGTACCACCTTGATCTTTGAATGTTAAGCAATCTCACTCTTCTCCAGTAAGGTGAGGCATACTCATTACAAGGCAGATGCACACTGCCTGCTATATTTATCCAATATGTCAGGATAATACAAGATGTTAATAATATAACAGATGAAAGAAGTACCTGTGCACTGCCAAAAGGACATGCTGCTTCGCTGTTCAAGTAAACACAGCTTTTACCAAACTTGGATTAATTGGAAATTTTGCTAAAAAAAAATTCTGTCCTCTGTTAATGTGTGGTAATCTCACTATGATTGACACACACATGACATCAGAAAAGAAAAGGAACATTTGAAAGCAGACACAATAATTTTTGATTCAGAAACTTTTTTTGCTGTGTGTTCCTCCACATTTTGACATTGTTTGTTACCATTATTTCATTTTAAATTAATTTGCTGTTTACGTTTTAAGGCCAGAGATTCGTATTTAAACGCACCTGATGCTGAATCTCATCATTGTGCATTGCTTTTCAATCTCTGAGTCAGTGTTTGGGCCAGAGAGGCATAAATCCAAACATTGTCTAGCTTGGAACAACATATGCGATACACTTGACTAAATGGAAGTATAAGATATTGAAAATTAGAGATAAGAACTGAGATAAGAAATAAGCCTTAGATACAGATAAATACGGATGAAATTTTGTGAGCTGTATGAGCAAATTTTATTCCATCATTTCATATTACATTTCTCTCTCAATCTCTTCTTGTTTAATTTATTTATTTACCACTTTTAGTTATCAATATTCTGATTACTGGTGAGGTAAAACAACTTGGCTAAGTCCTTTGTTTCATAACTGTGGGAGCTTGCTACATACAAAATTGCTGTAGCTGCATTTTCTATTTTACAACAGTGACTGTACTTTATTGACTGTAAAGCATTCGGGAATGTCTTGACGTTATGACAAGCACTGAACACATACAACTCATCAATGAATAAAAATGTCACAGCATCTGGAATACTGAGTTCAATACTGGCTACTAGACTTACTGAAGCATGTTAATGCATTTGAAGTATTTCAAAGAAGATTATGAGGGTGAACACCTGGAATGAGTGGATTGCCTTATGAGAAGAGCATGGACAGCCTGGGCCTGTATCGTCTGGAGTTTAGAAGAGTCAGAAGTGACTTAATTGAGACATATAAGATCCTGAGGGAACTTGACGGGGTGAATGTCAAAAGAATATTTCCTCTTGTGTGAGAATTTAGAACTATGGGTCATAATTTAGAAATAAGGCACTGTCTGTTGATGACAGAAATGAGGATTTATTTTCTCTCAGAGGTTTGAGAGTTTTTGGAATTCCCTTCTTCAAAAAGTAGTGGAAGCAGAATCTTTAAATATTTTTAAGACAGAGGTACATAGATTCTTGATTACTAAGGGGATGAAAGATATTGGGACTATGCAGGAATACAGAGTTAAGGTTGCAGTCAGATGAACCATGGAGTTATTGAATGGGCCAAGCAGACTCAAAACTCTAGTTTTTTGTTTGTATGACTTCTTCCCCCTGCACCGTTAAAGACCATTAGACTACGTGGGCAAGATCTTATTGCTGCTGGTGGAACATTGGTGTGTGAAATTTGACTGCTGTCTTTGCCTCCTTTATCAATTTTACAGCCCAGGGATAACAAGCCAAACCACATCAGCCTCACTATGGCTGGTTTCTCAACACAGTGAAATTAAAATTTTCAATGGCCTTCAAAATTGCTCATTTGCTCCTAACCAGGCTTTATAAACAACAGATCTTGGACACCAAATCCATGTCTTAACAAAAATCATTTATTTATTATTAAGATTGTAACTTTAGCAGAACACAGATAAACAACAAGGCAATTAAATTAATATCTATGATAAAAGCCAACAAAAATGAGAAAAAGAAAATGATGGTCTCTTGAACAAGAGCAACTAATTTCATTGGTTGGGAAGAACTTTGAGAAAATGTAAAGATTTCTATATAAATGTAAGTCCTTCTCATTATCTTGCCCACTGTGAAGTGTCAGATTATGCTGTGCATTGCATTCTGGAAAAGCTGGGCAAATCCTGCTGACTCTATAGCGCAGTTGTGTGAGAGAGTATTTATTACGTTTCTGGACTGATAATGCGCGTGTCCGCACCTAATAATTCAGAAAATGTGAGTTTAAATTCTACCCAAATTCATTTAAGCTCCAAAAATAAATAAATGCACCAGCAAAACTGGCCATGCTGTCCCTCAGCATCACAAATGTCCTTTAGGAAAGCAAATCAGCTGTCATTACTCAGTCTGGTTGTGGATTCATGTCAACAAAGTTGACCCTTATCCACTGTCTAAAGCCGCTTAGCAAGCTGTTCAGTTTTACCAAACTGCTTACAGCAGTTAAATAAAAAGACCCTCATTATACAGAATTCATGCTATAAGGCTTCAGGGTTGGCAGAAAGAAAAATACAATTAATGATAACGAAGACAATACCATCCTTGTTTAAGAAATCTACAGAGTACCTCCAGAAAGTGAGAGTTTAAATTCCATCAAACTGGATTTAAGTTCTGGAAACAAACAATAACTAAAAATAAAATAGACTATAAACTGGCACCAGCTCAACATTTCTAATTGGATGCTGTTAAGGTGTGTATAACTTCCAACTGAGTTTACATTTTTGTGGTTTGTGCCTAAAGAAAGTGGGGACATGGTTTGGGTTAATTTAATATATGCTCCATCAGGGGTATCGGAAACTCTGTAGCTCTGTTTTGTTTTCAAGACAGTTGATGAGGTTTTACAAACTTGACGTGAGGATCTGTGTTGAATAGCTCAGTGCATTAGTAAGAAAAGTAGAGAGAAATAAATGGGCTGTTGCCTGGCAACATAGTCCAGCCATAGAGTAACGGAACAATCCAGAAGGTCAGTCAGTCTGTGTGTAGGTGTGCTAGAGGCTGGAGGTAGGGGAACTAGACAATTCTGGAAACTTGCATGTTTGCTCTGAAGTTTAAAATGATAGTGAGTTTTGTTTGCAGGTTGTTTTAGGGTTTTTCAGAGAGAGAGAGAGAGACCTGATCAAGGGAAAAAGCACACAGTGACTCCGCAGAAATTCACCTAAAGGAAGTCACTTGCAACAGCCCCTGCCTGAGACTGAGTAAAACATTTTAGTGTCAAGTTTAGTGATTCCTGTTAATTACTGAGGATTGAATTTCTGTAAGAATACTGTTGGGATAAAAGGCATAGTGTGAAGTTGAATGTTTTTCTGACATCTATAACAATATCTTTCCGAACTTTCATTTTGTTTAGTGTAATATAGTTTATGTTTTTTTGCTTCACAGACATGTTATTCCTTGTCCTAAAAAACGCTGACAGCCTCATGTGAATGTGTTCAGCAACATAAATCCACAGTCAAAAGAAAAGTTAGAATCTAACAAATCAGGTTTCAATCAGGGACCTGACTTGTCCAGCATTAACATCAGTTGGGATCATAACAATAAATTAAATTAATACCACACTTTACATCCATTAAGAAAATTAATACATCCATAAACCATGTACAAAACACATAGCAATGCATTTTAAATGCATTAAAAGCAGTTTTAACTGCCTCAGTCTTTGATAGTAGCAATAGAAAAATAGTGTTAAGTTGTTTACAGTTTATGTGTATTAGTATTCTGACCATTTTGCTTAATGTTCTTAGAGGAATGCTGGCTTAGATAGGAAACTATTTTCCATATCTAATTAGAGCCTTGTTACATATGCATGATCCCCGTTGCTATTTTAGGACACAGCACACTTGAAAACATCCCTCTCCCACTCCGACTCTTTTTTGATTTAATCCCTACCCTCCCCTTTCAGGTTTTTCACATCGACATTGCCCCTTTGGGGCTTTGCTTGGCACTGGTTCATTGGCCACACAGGTGTTTTTCCTGGTGGTGGCAACGTTGAATAAAATTATTTGCACAATGGCCTCTTTACTGAGTCACTGCGTGTATACACACACAACACTGGTGCTGCGGGGAGAAAAAAGTGCTACTGCTATATAGTGGTAGTGTGGAGGAAAATGAAGAAAAAAATGTAATCAGGGAATGGATTTCCCTCAGAGATTTTGAATGTTGATATTTGTATTGCTAGCAGGAGGGGGACTACTCCATTTGCTTCCAGCCATTGGACAGCACTGCTATTGGGTTTAGCCAGCTACCCGAGACTCAGTTTGCTCTTCAGGTGGCTGCTGGTGGGATCAGAATGATCTCCAGCCCCTCCTTGATCTCCAAGCAAGCTCATCGCTCTGGTCTCTGGGCCTGAAAAACTGGCAACACTCCATGTCTCTTATCTTCCTTTATGGATGTGAAGGTCGTTGGCTGGGTCAGCATTTATTGCCCATCTCAAATTGTGCAGAGGACAGTTCACAGCCAATCACATTGCTGTGGGCCTGGAGTCACATGTAGGCCAGGCCGGTTAAGGCTAGCTGATTTCCTTCCCTAAAGGACATCAGTGAATCACATAGGTTTTTACACATTGAGTGTAGGAGTTGAGACTTTATGTTGAGGTTGTACAGGACGATGGTAAGGGCACTTTTGGAGTACTGTGTACAGTTCTGGTCACCCTGCTATAGGGAGGACATTATTAAACTGAAAAGATTTACCAGAATGTGGCTGGGTCTGGATGATTTGAGTTATAAGGAGAGGTCGAATAGGCTGGGACTTTTTTCACTGGAGCGTAGAAGGTTGAGGGGTGACCTCATAGACGTTTATAAAATCATGAGGGGTATAAATAAGGTGAATAGCAAAGATCTTTTCCTTAGGCTGGGGGAGTTCAAAATTAGAAGGCATATTTTTAAGGTGAGAGGAGAAAGATTTAAAAGGGATCTGAGGGGCAACTTTTTTACACAGAGGGTGGTTCAGTCTGTTTCTGTGCTGTGTGACTCCGTGATTATGACTCTGTAGATAATGGTGGAACAGCTCTTTTGAGGATTTTGATGCTTATGTTTACAGAAAGCCCAGGAAAGAGCTCAAAGATGCACAAAAATCACAAATAACATCCAATATTTGAGAAATGTTTGGGAAACCAAATAAATCAACTGCCAAATTTATTTGAGCAATATTCATTGCATGAGATGGTTAAGTGCTATAAAGTAAAAGACATACAGTTCCACATAGCTTTCAGGATGAGCAGGAAACTGTTCAACCTGCATCACATGCAGTCAAGAACCACGACCATCTCAATGTCTGTCATCAGGCTGCTGTGTGCAGATAACAAGGTGTAGAGCTGGATGAACACAGCAGCATCAGAGGAGCAGGAAGGCTGACGTTTCGGGCCTAGACCCTTGCTTGCATGTGCACACACTCTGTGGCTGACCTACAAGCCATCGTCGATTTATTTACAGAGATATATTTGAGAATGGCACTCAGGTTAACATCTGGAAGGCAACGATCCTCTACCATTCTGCTCCCACCACACGATACTGCCTCCTGACATTCAAAGGTCCATAACAAGCCAGTGGATGATATGGATTAAATCCAATACCTTGGGAACCTCCTCACAATGAGGGCAGACATTGGCGATAAAATTTAACATTGCCTCTGGTGTGCCCGCACAGTCTTGGGCCCCATGGGAACAGAGACCTTAGGTCTCTGTCATTGTCATTTTGACAAAGATCTGAAAACCGACACCAGGTTCACGGTGTACAGGACAGCAATGTTACTTGCCCTTCTGTATATGTCAAAGACATAGCCAATGTACAGTGGAAAGCTCAAACCTCTGAATTGTCTGCAAGCCTGACACAAGACTCCCAAAACCACCTCTCTACTCCAAAGTGCATCACAGCAAGCAGTTACCCGGAGTACAGAGGAGATGACTGCCTTCAATCTGGAATACTGCATTCAATTCTGGTCTCCCTGCTATAGGAAGGATGTTGTGAAACTTGAAAGGGTTCAGAAAAAGATTTACAAGGATGTTGCTAGGTTTGGAGGGTTTGAGTCATAGGGAGAGGCTAAATAGGCTGGGACGATTTACTCTGGAGCTGTATGTCCTCTTTTGCTATGATCTGCCTGTACTGCTCACAAAACAATGTCTTTCACTGTACTTAGGTACATGTGACCACAATAAGTTAAATCAAAACAAATCAATTGGAGTGTTGGAGGTTGAGGTTGAACCCAACAGAGGTTTATAAAATCATGTGGGGTCATGGATAGGGTGAATAGCCAAGGTCTTTTCCCAGGTTAGAGGAGTCCAAGACTAGAGGGCATAGGTTTAAGGTGACAGGGTAAGAGAATTAAAATGTACCTGAGAGGCAACTTTTTCACACAGAGGATGGTGCGTGTATAGAACAAACTGCCAGAGGAAGTGGTGGAGGCTGGTACAATTACAACATTTAAAAGGTATCTGAATGGATATATGAATAGGAAGGGTTTAGAAGGAAACAAGCCAAGTGCTGACAAATGGGATTAGATTAATTTAGGATATCTGGTCGGCATGGACGAGTTAGACCGAAGGTTCTGTTTCCGTGCTGTGCTATGACTGAAGCTCGCTGAAGAATGGTAAATTCCTCAATGACTCATGGGATTCTCTTGCCAAAGACTGGCCATAATGGAGGAGAAATATCTGTGAAGGTGCCACCATTCTGTGAGTCTCTGGCAGGTGCAGGTGGAAGCCGGGCATAAACAGAATTCCCACACGGAAACCCAAGCATCCTTGCCCTGACAAACACTGTAGCAGTGTGTGGATCCAGCATCAGACTATTTACCCACTTCAGAACCTAGAACTCTAGAGTGGAAGAACAGTCATCCTTGATCCTGAGGGACTGCCTAAGAAGGATGAGGGAATTACATGTTATATCTCAAGCGCATTTTCCAGAGTTATTGATTCAAATTGTCAGGGAAATAAGAATAGTTACGCTAAGCAGAAAGATAATTACACTCATTAATAAGGGTCAAAATAGAAAAATAATGACCAGAATACACAGAAATGTAATTGCACTAATTAATGCAATTTGTGTTAAATACACAGTGAATGAATTCAAAACATTTGAGAATGCGAGGCTCTCAATGGAACGCCCACATTGTTCCCCAACTCTAATACATACTAATTATATTCACTGGTGTCAATGCAACATGGACAACAACCAGCAAACAAGGACCTGGCTTAGAACAATAAAACAAACCTGCTATCGGAAATATGAACACACAGCTGTAGACAAAGAGGAGGTTGTGTGGTACAGTGAGTAATGACCTTAACTCTGAGCCATGAGCACCAGTTTGAAGTCTCATCACAGGGAACCTTACTGATATGCTGATGGAGAGTTAGCAGAGTTTACTGCTCAGCAAGAACTGTGTGGTAACTGTCCACATTAGAAGACTCAATGGACAAGTTCTAGCCATGAGCTAATCCTGTCTGGCCTCTGTCCTGCTTCCTCAGTCCTTCAGTGCATCTCATCACCTTTCCCCCTACGTACATGATCCCTACTAAACATGCTACACACTGTCATCCCACTCATCTTTTCTCATTGGAGGAGAAAACGGCCCATGACAGGGCAGAGAGAAACCAGACTGATCGAGGGGTTCCTGACATTATATTTCTTACCCACTACTATGAGAGAATGTTGACCCTCACAGGAGAAGACCAGGATAATTCCTGTGGGAATGCAGCAACATTCATGTCAAAAAGTCAGAGAGTTATAGTGATGTACAGCATGGAAACAGACCCTTTGATCCAACTTGTCCATGCCAAACAGATATCCTACGTTAGTCTAATCCTATTTGGCCGATATCCCTCTAAACCCTAATAAAAACTGAAAGAACTGTGGATGCTATAAATCAGGAACAAAACAAAGTTGCTGGAAAGCTCAGCAGGTCTGGCAGCATCTGTGAAGGAAAAATCAGAGTTAACGTTTCGGGTCCAGTGACCCATCCACAGAACTGCTCTGGGGAAGGGTCACCGGACCTGAAATATTAACTCTGTTTTTAACTTCACAGATGCTGCCAGACCTGCTGAGCTTTTTCCAGCAACTTTGTTTTTGTCCCTCTAAACCCTTCCTTTTAATGTACTCATCTGGATGCCTTTTAAGTGTTGTAATTTTAGCTGCCTCCACCACTTCCTCTGGCAAATCATTCCATCCTCTGCATGAAAAAGTTGCTCCTTAGATCCCTTTTAAATCTTTCTCCCTCGAGTCTTGGATTCCCCTACTCTGGGGAAAAGACTTTCTCGCCAAAATGTGTAAGTGCCACCCTGTGTGCCATTATGTCCCTCTATTCCCATCATCCCCACTGTCGCTCTCAATATTTTGGCACCATGGGGCGCGGTGCCTTCTGGGAGGTTTTGCCTGGCAGGTTCCATAAACCTACCATTGACCTCTGTATCAAAATGGTCTGCCAACCCAGAATTCCCATCACTGACCTCTGATGAAGACAGTACAGGTGCCTCAGACAAAGCATTAGCAAAATTGCCTCCTGCACCACTCACCAGACCAGAAACTGACACCTTGGTAAGGGTAAATAAACCTGGTTAGCACCCCACAACAACAGGTCTACAGCTGGCTGAAGAAGACATTGCCCAAGCTGCTGGCACTCAGAGGACTCCCCGAGACCAGACATCTGCTCAGGCCCAAAAACAGAAATTGCTGGAAAAGCTCAGCAGATCTGGCAGCATCTGTGAAGAAAGTTAACATTTCGGTCCAGTGACCCTTCCTCAGAACTGATGGTAGCTGGGAAAATGTTAGTTTATACACAGAAAATGGGGGAGTGGTGTAGGGAATAAATGATAGGATAGAGCCGACAGAGAGAGAAGAGCAGTTGAATAGACAAAGGAGTAGATAATGATCTGGCTGGGAGGGTGAGTAGTTGTTAATGGGGACTAAATAAGAACAAAGAAGAACAAAGAAAATTACAGCACAGGAACAGGCCCTTCGGCCCTCCAAGCCTGCGCCGATCGAGATCCTCTGTCTAAATCTGCCATCTATTTTCTAAGGGTCTGTATCCCTTTGCTCCTTGTCCATCCATGTACTCCCTTGCTAATAGGTAGTGTGTAATGGCAGGCTATGTAATAAACAGGGCTGGTGTGTGGGGTAGGGGGCTGGGACATGAGACAGTTTAGGCCCTTAAATTATTGAACTCGATATTGAGACCGGAGGCCTGTAGGGTCCCCAAGCGGAAAATGAGGTGTTGTTCCTCCAGCTTGCACTGAGCTTCACTGGAACATTGCAGCAAGCCAGAGACAAAGAGATATTGGCCAGGGAACAGGGTGCTGTGTAAAAGTGGCAGGCAACAGGTAGTTCAGGCCTTTTTTTGTGAGCAGAACATAGAAGTCCTGCAAAGTGGTCACCCAGTCTACGCTTCGTTTCCCCAATGTATAGGAGACCACATTGTGAGCAGCAAATGCAGTCGACCAGATTCTGGGAAGTGCAGGTGAAGTGTTGCTCCACCTGAAAGGTATGTTTGGGCTCTTGGATACTGGGGAGGGAGGAGGTAAATGGGCAGGTGTTGCACCTTCGCCAGTTACAGGGGAAGGTGCCGTAGGGCTGTGGGTAATGTTGGGGGTGAAGGAAACGCGCACCAGCGTGTCCCGGATGGAACGGTCCCTGCGGAAGGTGGACAAGGGAGGGGTGGCATCTCACTGGAGGTGGCGGAAATGGCGTCTGATGATTTTCTGGAATTAGATGCAGGTGGGATGGTAGGTGAGGACAAGGTGAACCCTATTGCTGTTGCGGGAGGGAAGAGAAGGGGTGAGGGTGGAAGTGCGGGAGATGTGTCAGATCAGGTTGAGGGCCCTGTCGACAACGGTGCTGGAGTATCCTTGGTTGAGGAAGAAGGTGAACATTTCGGAGGGTCCCTTGTGGAAGTTGGCCTCATCTGAACATACGTGATGGAGGCAGAGGAACTGAGAGAATAGGGTGGAGTCTTTACAGGAAGCAGGGTGCGAGGATGTAAAGTCCAGGTAGCTGTGGGAGTCAGTGGGTTTATAGTGGATATTAATGGCCAGTCTATCTCCAGAGATGGAAACAGAGATGTTGAGAAAGGGAAGGGAGGAGTCACAGACAGACCAGGTGAAAGCGAGGGCAGGGTAGAAATTGGAAGCAAAATCGCTGAACTTTTCAAATTCCTATGACAGAGGGAAGCATCACCGATGATATCATTGATATATTGGAGAAAGAGTTGTGGGTGGAGGCTGGAATAGGACTGGAACAAGGAATGTTCCACATACCCCATGAACATACAGGCATAACTGGGGCCCATACGACTACCCACAGCCACCCCTCTGACCTGAAGAAAATGAGAAGAGTTAAAAGAGAAGTTGTTGAGGGAAGCCTGCCATTGCACACTACCTATTGTTAGTCACTAACAGTCCCCATTAACAACTACTCACCCTCCTAGCCAGATTGTTATCCACTCCTTTGTCTATCCAACTGTTCTTCTCTCTTTCCCGGCTCTATCCTATTGTTTATTCCCTACCCCGTCCCACTCCCCATTTTCTGTATATAAACTGACGTTTTCCCAGCTACCATCAGTTCTGAGGAAGGGTCACCAGACCCAAAATGTTAACTTTCTTCACAGATGCTGCCAGACCTGCTGAGCTTTTCCAGCAATTTCTGTTTTTGTTCCAGATTTACAGTATACACAGTTCTTTCGGGTTTTATTTGCTCAGGCCCAGGCAGGAGAGGACGCTACGTCTTTGGCAATCAAGGACTTTATTCAAATGCTGCAGCAGCAGACAGGCGCACGAGGGGCAATGACCCTCATTGCCCAGAAGCTACATCAATGCAGTGAGTCAAGCCCGTGTCTATCTTGCTACATCGACAGGTTAGGTTCTGTCATTGGGAGTCAGACCCAGCACCCTCAGGGGCTGCCCCTGGCACTGCCTTGTAAGGAGGTGGTATCTGGACTGAGGTCAAAGTTTCCTGTCCTGGTCCCGAAGACAAATGGCTTGGGTAATGGAGTGTAACAATGTATTAAAACATCAGGGAATGGCACATATGGGAAAACTGGACTGAGAGAAGCAGGCAAGCCATTAGAGAAGGCCAGCTAACAGGCTGCTCTTTAACACGAATACAATATACAGAAGGTCAGGGCAGGTGGCTAAAGGTCAGATGCTTTTCCTGAACCTATGTCCTTCACTGCACATAGGTGATCTCATGTGTCCTGGTACAGGACTAGGAACATGTATCCCATAATATCCATGATAATATTCATCCCCCACTTCATTAGACTTTCTCCACCCTTCTTATTCTCAAATGCTTACCTTCTTTCTTAGTCTCACCACCAATGTTTTGTAAAGTTCAAACACTTTACTTTTTGATGTTCTTTCTCCTTTCCCTCCTCTCAAAACTACCTGTCCGTAATTTATCTCCCCCATCCCAACCCACTGTTACAACAGAAACCTCTCTGCAGGTGATAGCCCACTGTGTCTGTGAAGTTGTGGTCAGAGCAGTGTCAGCAGGTGGTCTTCACTATCTGTGGGTGAATGTGACTTGTTCAAGGTACAGATCAGCCTCTGGCTGCAGAATGGAAATGGCTCAGCACTGCATGAACAACAGCCACGTCAGGAGCACAGTACAGTCAGGGTACATCGTCACTGGGCTTCAAATAAGCTGCTCTGTAGAGAATGGCAGAATCCTGTATAAAAACCGAAAGAGCTGCGGATGCTGTAAATCAGGAACAAAAACAAAGTTGCTGGTAAAGCTCAGCATGTCTGGCAGCATCTGTGAAGGAGAAAACAGAGTTAACATTTTGGGTCCGGTGACCCTCCCTCAGAATCCTGTGCTCTCAGAGGTGCCATGTTTGGAGGTAAAGTCAGCCGCCTCCCTGCCTCCAACTGAATGAAGCATTTGGCAGCTTTCCTCATGTCTGCCCCCCTTCAGGCAGCTTGTTACTCTGGATGTGGCAGGATCCCTCAGACAAAGGCCCGATCAAGGGACTGGGCATTGGGTAGGGAGTCCCCACTGGACGTTCTTCCCTGCTTTTATTTCTGGTCTTCCTGGCCCCTTTCCCCTGCAACCCTCTCAAATTCAGGAAACACCCTGCATTGTTATCTAATGGTCCGATAATGAATTGTTTGCCTGCGATTAATGTGAAGGCTTTGCTTATTATTCACAATTTACATAGACGATTTGGAGTTGGGGACTAAGTGTAGTGTGTCAAAATTTACAGATGACACTAAGGTGAGTGGTAGAGCAAAGTGTGCAGAAGACACTGAAAGTCTGCAGAGGAATATAGATAGTCTCAGTGAGTGGGCAAAGGTCTGGCAGATGGAGTACAATGTTGATAAGTGTGAGGTCATCCATTTTGGTAGGAATAACAGCAAAATGTTTTAAGTGGTAAAAAATTGTAGCACGCTGCTGTGCAAAGGGACTTGGGTGTCCTTGTGCATGAATCGCTGAAGGTGGGATTGCAGGTGCAGCAGGTGATTAAAAAGGCAAATGGAATTTTGTCTGCCATTGCTTGAGGGATGGAATTTAAAAACAGAGAGGCTATGCTGCAACTGTATAGGGTCCTGGTGAGGCCACACCTGGAGTACTCTGTCCAGTTTTGGTCTCCTTACTTGAGAAGAGATATACTAGCCCTGGAGGGGGTGCAGAGGAGATTCACTCGGTTGATTCCAGAGTTGAGAGGGTTGGATTATGAGAAAAGACTGAGTAGACTGGGCTTATACTCATTGGAATTCAGAAGAATGAGGGGAGATCTTATAGAAACATATAAGATTACGAAGGGAATAGATAAAGTGGAGGCAGGGAGGTTGTTTCCGCTAGCAGGGGAAACTAGGACTAGAGGGCATCGCCTCAAAATAAAGGGAAGCAGATGTAGGACTGAGGTCAGGAGGAACTTCCTCACCTAAAGGGTTGTGAATCTGTGGAATTCCCTGCCCAGGGAAGCGGTTGAAGCTACCTCACTGAATGTGTTTAAGGCAAGGCTGGATAAATTTTTGAAAGGTAAAGGAATTAAGAGTTATGGTGAGTGGGCGGGTAAGTGGAGCTGAGTCTCAAAAAGATCAGCCATGATCTTATTAAATGGCGGGTCAGGCTCGAGGGGCCGGATGGCCTACTCCTGCTCCTACTTCTTATGTTCTTAAACGTGAAACATATTACAGGTCACAAAACAAACATCGCAGCAACCATCTGATTTCGGTATGTGCAGCTTGCAAACCCATAGCAGACTAACTGTCAGGCAGAGTAGAAATATTGTCTACACATGACGCGTGGAATCCTTAAAGGTGAACTCTCTTAAAGGCTAGAAACTTATACAACACTGATCACTGTCATAGATCTGCTGTGACCATGGGACTCTGGGGTGATGTTATTCCATTGATCCACCACTATGTGGTGTTGCTGAGCTCAAGAGCTGCCGATGTTGCCTGGCCCTCCTGCTTGGGTGCGTTGAATCCATCATTGTCCTGGTTCTCGGGAAGTCCTGTCAATGGTCTCACCGCTGCCTGATTGACGTGTGGTTCATTGAGTTTCCCTGAAAGAGGCCGTGGTGCTTGCCCACTGGCTCCTGCGTCGTCAGACACTTCAAGAAGATTCTGTCCAAAGTATCTCATAAGTTTACCCTTTCTGCTCCCGTCAGAGCTCCTGAGCAGTCCTTACCCTGAACTACAACTTTAGCTGAGACGTCTAATTGCTTTAACTGTGTGATAAAAATTAAAAAAAGAGAATTTTTTTTGAGTTTTCCTGCACCTCCACCAAACTCCTGACTAAACCTTCAGACCTTCTGTCCCATTGCCATTCGAACAAGTACATTTTTCATATCCTGCTAACCAACCTTCACCAAGAGGAGACAAAGCTTCCCAGGATTCAAGGGTCACTTGACACATCCAACCTTATCCTGGAAGGAGGACACCAGACACAGGGCTACATGACAGTAAATCACAGATCAAGCTTTTGGGAGAATTTAAAGCTGTTTGCGTTAACATTTTAAGACATGCAAAACAAAAACTTCAGTGGTTAAGTCTAATAATTCATCATGCCATTTTGTTTAAAACTTACATTTTGGACATTAGCTATGTAGGCAATTTTTTAAAAAGAGAGATTGTTCACTCAAAAAAGTGCTTTGAGTGATTGGATTAGGTGTGAGGGTGCTATAAAATTTTCTTATCATAAATCTTTACATAGAAGTCTTTCAAATGATGTGTCCCTATACAGTTATAGAAGCATAACAGAAGGGAGTACAAACAATCTCAGAATCTTCAATAATAGATAGTCTAAAGACTTATAATGAACATCATCATATTTCAACATTGTGACTTGTTCTTGTGTCAATGAGAATTAAGGCCACGCAGAACCTATGGGAGCTATGGTATGGGTTCGTAAGCTTTGCCAATATATACAGAATCATCCCAGCTAGTGCTATTCTTAGATTTTGTAATATCTTACCCTGACCCGCTAATGGGTCACGCTGGCAAGCAAGGAAGCCACTGAATGAGGAAGATTAATCGATTAGTTTGTGAATTGTCCAGATGGTTGAACTTTAACAACCAAGAAATTCCTGACAAGAGTGGAGTAACGTTCAGAAATTCAATCCCTCGCTTTCTCCTTTTAAACCGTTTCAAACATCTAATTCTCAAAACAAAACAGGACGAACTCACCCAAAATAAAATTGTTTACTGGCAATAGCAGAATTTAAGCAAAACATTTTTTGCTGATTAGGAGATTATAAGATCAAAGACCATGTGTTCAATGTTCCAGCAGCTCAGCACAATATAGGAACAAATTGAGTAACCATGGTAACTTGTATGAAATCTTCCAATGCTGCAGATGTAAAATGTTACTGATAAGTTGGACACTGTAGAACTTAAGTGGAAGGTTAACAGTGAAAAGAAATCAATTGCACACGTGTCCTGCGTTGTAGAATAATGATTCTGAGCAATAATTTGGGTCTGATATGATTAAAAAGCACCCAGTCAGTCAGTAATTCATTCAAAGATGGATGGCAATTCTCTCCGGTATTTTTATCAGCACTTATCTTACTTATCCTTTGCTACACTTGTCACTTCAATATATTTTGTAATGTCAGATCTGTCTTTGCTCATATCACACTTTCAATCTGTTTACACATCAAACAATTTTCTGTCATTAGGAACTTTATGCATGTCCAGCAAAACATCCAGTCAGCACTTCTTTCTGATATAATCATGGAGATATCATCGCTGGTGAATGTGGTAACTGTTCTCCAAGCTCAAGAATTATGAAAGGGATGAGGTAAAGTTTAGCATCCCTTAAAAAGCACAGGGAGCTTGCTGCACAATAAAAGGAAGGTGGCGTATGTTCATATCAAAACCTCATTGCTATCACAACATTTTCCATTGCTTCTTGACACTTAGATGATGCAAACCATAACTTCTAATCATCCGCAAGTCAATACTGTATCATAAATTTCTTAAGGTTAACAAACATTATCGACAAGATGCAGCTTAGAAACGTAATTCCAACTTTCTCAATGCAGCTGTAACAGCCCCGCTGAAAGGGCTCAAGAGAAACTCAAGGCCAGAGTATTTTAATTTAACAGCACTTTGCACCGTCAGTCTGAAACTCGCCTTTCCGTCGGAGTGCTGTGGAGATTCTGTCTTTCAGATGAGATGGTAAACCAAGGACCCCATCTGCTCAGGTTGATGGGAATGAATATGTCACACCAACTATCCTGACTGCTGCCTGGTTCTCTGAGGGTTGTACACAGCAGCAACATTCGGGGAGTGGAAGCCAAGCGTGGTTTCTGATTATCTGTGTGACAAGACACTATTCCAAAGTTGGGGAGTTTGCCTGATGTCGTGGCCTATATTTATCGCTTCACTAGCATTACAAAACTGATTCTGATCCTTATTGCATTGCTGTTTGTGGGAGCTTGCTGTGCACAAATGAGCTGCCGTTTTTCCTACCTTCTGACCATAGCCATACTTCAAAAGTACTTCATTGGCTGCAAAGAACTTCGGGCTGTCTAGTGATTAGCAGAAGGTGCTATATAAATGCAAGCCTGTCTTTTTACTGAATTATCGCCCAGCAATGCTGTTAGATCTAGCAATGTCAGATAAGAAGAGGGCACTGTTCTTTAAATATGAAAAATTCTGCTTCGTCATCAACTCTGAAAAATGGAGTTCCATCATGCCACCCCCGCCCCAGGGCAATTCAAACAGAAATTTATTCTCACAGGTATTTTTATGAAAAAAATACAGTGAAAAGTTTTAGATGCACTTGGCCTGGCCAGTGACACCCACATTGCATGAACAAATACACGAGAAAATTGCAGATATGGGAAATCTGAGACAGAAAGCTATGGAAAACCCCAGTGGGGTATTACATTGCATTTTTACACCAGGGATTACACCATTACAGGTAACGTTCCTAGAGACAGAAACAGACCTCCCATCAGAACTGGTTTTGTTCATTCTTCTCCTCTTCAAAGATGGGGTGGAATTTATTTATTTTTATTTTATTTGACCTATTTTTGCAAATCAACCAGTTTGATGTTATGACACACCTCTGGAGCAGGTGGGATTTGAACCTAGGCCTCCCTGGTCCAGAGGCAGGGACACTGCCAGTTTAATATCCCCCTCCCCAGCCAACAACAGCTGGAGGCCGGTTTGGCAGTGGAGCAGCTTATTTGATTGAGCGGGAGGTTATTGGCTGGAAATTGGGGAGGCAATGACCTAGTGGTATTATCGCTGGACTGTTAATCCAGAGACCCAGATAATGTTCTGGGAACCCAGGTTCGAATCCTGCCATGGCAGATGGTGGAATTTGCATTCAATCAAAATCTGGAATTAAGAAACTAATGATGACCATAAATCCGTTGGTCAATTGTTGGAAAAACCCATCTGGTTCACTAACATCCTTCAGGGAAGAAAACTGTTATCCTTACTTGGTCTGGCCTACTTGTGACTCCAGACCCACAGCAATGTGGTTGACTCTTATTTGCCCTCTGGGCAATAAATGCTGCCTCACCAGTGATGCCCTCATCCTGTGAATGAATAAAGGAATTGGGCCCACCTCCCCGAGCTCTCTCCCCCACAGTCAGGCTCCGGTGAGAAGGCTGGAGGCCAATCAAGACCCTTCAGCACTGATACTGAACCAGCAGCAGCAGGTAGGAACCCAGCCCATCAAGTAGGCCTGAAGGGTCTAGGCCCGAAACATCAGCCTTCCTGCTCCTATGATGCTGCTCGGCCTGCTGTGTTCATCCAGCTCTACACCTTGTTATCTCGGATTCTCCAGCGTCTGCAGTTCCTATTATCTCCAAAAAGAAATATGAGTGGGCCCGGCAGCTTCTGTGGAGAGAAAGGGTCTGAGGAAGTGTCACTGGAACCGAAACATTAACTCTGCTTTCTCTCTCCACAGAGGCTGCTGGGCATGTGATGTTTTCTTTCAGTAATTTCTGCTTTTTTTTGAACCCTGCAGACATTGTCAGGGTGGCACGGGGACTAGTTGGAGGAGTGAGGCCACTGAGATTTTATTCTCAATGCAATCTGTACTTGATTGAGGGAGACAGTATTGGGGGCAGGGGAGGGGGGAGGCTGGCCCTGTGAGAAACCCCACTCTCTGCCCTTGCTTCTGACCTCCATTCGCCTGGAAGGACCTCCTCTCTGACAGTGGTCCCAGATTCACCTCTGGCAGTGAATCCAGAGACCTCCACGATGATAGTTTGAGTGCAATCCTGGGACATGGCTGCCATTTCTGGTGGCATTGCAATTGGCTGGCAGCTACCAGAGAAGGCTTTCTGTCTGTGTTCAGCACCCCCAGTGCCTCATTTCCTCGGAATAGCTTCATGCCCAGCTCAGTGTCTCATTTCCCTGGAATTGCTTCATGCCCAGGTCAATGCCTCATTTCCCTGGAATAGCTTCATGCCCAGCTCAATGCTTCATTTCCCTGGAATTGCTTCATGCCCAGGTCAATGCCTCAATTCCCTGGAATAGCTTCATGCCCAGCTCAATGCTTCATTTCCCTGGAATTGCTTCAGGCCTCCAAGAGAAACAGGACATGGCTCTCTCACTAGTAGGCTTCCCTTGCTACCACCAGATGGTATTATAAACTTTCACCCGAGATGTCAGGCCTGCGGTGTGCTTTCCAAGATGTAACCCATGTCAGATGAAGTTTGTAAGCAGTTCTCTTGTCATTTGTTTTAATACTACAATCCTTTAGATTCAGAATGTCTTCTCACCTTTTTCAATGGTAATCTGTTCATTGATGCATTCAGCTGATAAAATACCAAACCTTTTGTACAGAGAGTGAACAAAATGATTTCTCTTTTTAATAAAACAAAGAACTGTGGATGCTGGAAAACCTGAAACAAAATCAGAGAATGCTGGAGAAACTCAGCGAGTCTGGCAACATCTGTAGAGAGAGAAAAACAGTTAAAGTTTCAAGACCGGTGACCCTTCATCAGAACTAGATTTTTTAATTTAATTTCTGTCTTTTGTGTTTTGTCTATTTCAAATGTTTCATGATCTGTGTGTAACTAGCTATTAGCAGTTTTCAGACATACTCTCATACGTCTAGATATTACTAATACAACATTATCTTTAAACAGTGATAAGCACAGTTAAGACTTAAGCAACTAATCAGACAGGAGTCATAATTAGGAATTACACCAGCAGAACTGATTAAACTCAGCATCTGTGGAGACAAAAGTAGAAGTAACATTTCAAGCCCAGTTTGATTCCTGAAGTAGAGTTCAGGTTCTGAAGAGGCGTCATTCTGGACTCAACATTAATTCTGTTTTTCTCTCCACAGATATAGCCAGATGTGCTGAATTTCTCCAACAATTTCTTTCAAATTGCTGACATCAGTAGTTATTTTGATTTTGAATGAACTGATTTAAGTATATGAATAGGAAAGGTTTGAAGGGATATGGGCCAGAAGCAGGCAGGTGGGACAAGTTTAGTTTGGGATTATGTTTGGTAGGGACTGGTTGGACCGAAGGGTCTGTTTCCTTGCTGTATGATTCTATGACTCTCTGAATGACTCTAAGTGGCAGCTTGGCCATAACATCCCAAGTTCTCAGATCCTGAGATAGTATAATAGTTCACAGGCTCTTTAGTATTTGGAATAGGCTTTGAACCTTCACGTGGATACATGCATGAAAAAGTCATCTGAGAGGAAATTCCACAGCAGCTGAATACAATCTCCATGATGTGTCTAGCAAGTGTTTGAGAAACGCAACTGAATTTGTTTGAACGTTTTGATGAGGAAATGGACAAAATGGATGAAGATGTCAAGACTGTGTAATTAAAGTAGATATATTGCAAAAGAAAAGCCAATCTCTCTTTCAGTGAGCAGTAAAAGCCTAAAAAGATGGCTCCCAAGAGTCACATGACTATCCATTGTTCAGTCATGTGAGCCAGAAGGGCAGGCAGGCTGATACGTTCTGTCGGTGACAATCACAAAGGGAGACATTTAGAACACTTGGACAACAAATTGGTCCCTCTAAAGGTGTGACAAATCTGTGAAAATGAGAAGCAACAGCATCCCCTGCCACCCCTATTTTCACCCGCAGAGAATTGTAGCATAATTGATGTCACTTTGCAGAGAGTGATTTATCCAAGTTAGCAAAGCGGCCAGCGGTCACCTTAATGCAATCTGTAAAATGGAAGCAATGCGATTCTTTTCTAAACAGAACTTCCCAGCAATGGTTCTGAGAAACATCTTCGTCAAGGGGCTTGTCACTTAAAACATGCTCAAGGAAGAAAGCTTTCAGAAATCAACTACGGTTCTGTTGAGGGGTTTGGTCAATCTGTAAGTGTCACAACCACTGATCGAGTGAGGAACTAGAAATCTTCAGTCTCAACAAAAGCCTGCTCTGTGTCTTGAGGCCAAGCAACCTCCAACTTACAAATACTGAAGCGAGTGTAACTGCTGAATTCTCATTCCAAGTTTTCAATCTCTTCGTCTTCTGAAAGAGAATCTTCAAGCAAGTAACGAGCCTGCAATGACAACAGACTGCAAATTTCATCACTATAAACATCTTTTATCCATAGCTACTTTTAATCCTTGTACCTAGATTTTATCTAATAATTGCTTTTTTTAAACTTAATAACATTCAGCGATAGTTGTGTCATAAATTTACCTTTGATCACGCTTAAAGCTAAGTTTTGTTGTTGGTTATTTTTAAATTAGAACTCTCCAAACACAACTAACAGGATGTTAAATGAGTTATACAAATTCACAATTCATGGTCCATTCTACAGAGGCACATGATGAGGTTGAGACAAAGATAACATGGTGAAGGTTATTTATATGGAATTTTATTAGGCATTTGGGACATATTTGTTAGCAAAATTAGTGCTTTATTAAGACAGTGGATACCAAAATGAGTAAGATAGAAAAACAGCACTGGTGAGTGATTATTTTTCATACTGGATGGTAGTATAATTGTTTTGTCCTGAGGCATCAATATTTGGGTCCCAGATTTTTCTGGTGTATATATAAAAATCTGGGACTTATCTACACAGAAAACTGTTTCAAAATTCGCAGCCGATTCATGAAACATGGAAAATTAGTGAACAGTGAGGACCGTAAGAGAGTTCAGGATGACATAAACAGCTGTAGCAATGGTAACACATGATAGGTGCCATTTAGCACAGATGTGTGATGCAATACATTATGGTGGGAAGAAAGAGGAAAGACAATTACAATGAAATCCTGAAAATGTCAAGGAGAATGCAGGAACAGAGCTACTTGGGGGTGTCTGTATCAAAGTGTTTGAAGGTGACAGAACAAATTGAGAAGGTTGCCAAAGAAAAGCCATTGGGATCTTTGGCTTATGAAGTGGAGGCACCAAATACAAAAGCAAGGGAGTTACTGAAGAAGTGTAATTCCCGAAACATTGACAGCTCCTTTCCTCCAGATGCTGCCCGGCCTGCTGTGTTCTTCCAGCCTCCTGTTTGCCTGCTTTGGATTCCAGCATCTGCAGTTTCTTTGTCTCTTACTGTTATTCATTTGTTGGGTTCCAGCTGGAGAAATGTGTCCAATGAAAGCAGTGATGGAGAGGTTCTTCATAAGAGGGGCAGAAGGTTATTAGGGGTGGTGGGAATATGGATAGTCACACAGCGTACAAACAGGGCCTTCAGCCCACCATGTCTATGCAGACCAACAGACAGTATACCGCACTAATCTCATTTACCAGCCCTTTGTTCATAGCCTACTCTACACTGGTTTTTAAATGCTTGTCTAGATGCTGTTTAAATGTTGTGAGAGTACCTGCCTCTACCTCCCTCTCGGGCAATGTATCCTGTGTTTCTGCCATCTGCAGGGTGGAAAAAAAAGTTTCCTCAGATCTCCTGTAAACCACTTACTCCTCACCTTAAACTGATGCCTCCTGGTCTTAGATACGTCTACCATGGGGAGAAGATTCTCCTGTTCGATCAGTCTAGGTTTCTATTTTGTACACCTCAGTCAGATCCCCGCTTAGCCTACTGTGCTCCAGGGAAAACAAACCCAATCTATCCAGTCATTGCCTTCATAACAAACAAGAAATGGATTTGGCATAGTCACCAGCAATGCTCTGTAATGTAAAATGATAAAGTAATTGAGTCTAATATCCTGTGTTCTTTTCACCTATCTCCATACAGAGGAGGGTGCAGACCCTGAGAGCAAAGAGATGGTGGCCATACATGTTCCAGTACTCTCAGTTCCTGCCCAACCCTCAGCCAATCCGTTTTGTTGCAGGGGAGATCAAACGCAAGGTCAGTAGTTTGTCTAATGTGGACACCATCTTGGATCAGACTGCTGATGATACGAGGAGAGCACAATAGCTCCTTCAGGATGCAAGAAGGATTCATGGGAGTGAAAAACAACTGTAATTTTACTGGAATTGGTTTTTACTTCCAGTTGTGGTATTGGAGCTCCTGGCCCACAGTGAGACAGTACAAATTCACACAACCCTTTTCTTTCCTGACCACACTGCCTTCCACATGCACATACAATTGTGTGAATATATCAATATGCACATGTAGCTCCAGGTGCATACGTACAGGCATATTGATTCACACATAGATATTCATGTACTCATGCACATAAAGCCTTCTATGGTGAGCATGACTACCCTCAACTTTAAGACAGTGTTCAACTGAGTGCAGTACCAAAGAGTCTTAGCAAGATCAAGGGCAATGGGAATTGGTGGGGTGGGGATATCTTTATTCTGGTTGGCATCATGCTTAGCACAAAGATGTCTGTAGCTGTTGGAAATCAGTTGTTTCAGCTTCAGGACATCTCTGCAGGAGTTCCTCTGGCTAATGTCCTAGATCCAACCACCTTCAGCTGCTTCATCAAAGCTCTTCCCTCCATCGTAAGGACAGAAGTGGGGATGTTTGCTGATGATTGCACAATGCTCAGTAAACAATCTGATCAGCAATGATTTTATTAAAATGTGGAGTATTCTTGGAGGACTGAATGGCCTACTGCTGCTCCTAGTTTGTATGTCTGTGTGGGCACCAAAGTTTGTGAAGAATGTTAAGACTTTTGACAAGGCACAAAGGAGATTTGCTAGAATGACACTGGGGTGGAGGACTTCAATCAAGTGGAAAGGCTAGAGAAACTGGGGATTTTCTTCTTCAAGCAGTAGAAGTTAGAGAAATTCATGGAGATACTCAATGTTATGATGGTTTTGACAAAGTAGTGGTATGTTTCCAGTAACAGAAACACTGATAACCAGAGAATGATTGAAGCTAATTGAAAAATGAGGAGATGAGGATCTTTTTCCTGCAAATTTCTTTAGTGCATGGCCTGAAAGAGTAGTGTAAGTAGACGTGTTACTCTCAGAAAGAATGGGATTGATATCTGAAGGCTAAAAAAAAGGGCTACAGTGAAAGGACAGTGAAAAGGGATTAGCCTTACACTTTGGCCTCCTGCAAAGAGCCCTCTCTTCTGCTGAATCATTCTACATTTCTATGATATCAAGAGGGTTGTTAAAGTGAAAATTGTTAAATTATCAACTTGGACAGCAACTGAAGGATAACATTGGCAACTAAAGGAAATGTCTGAAATGAAGAATTGACTAGTACAGACTTTCAGCATTTGGGCAGCATGTAGGAATTGTAAGTGCAGTTTCCCACATAAGGGTCAAGATCTCACCATACCTTTTATCCAGTAAATCCAGGTAACATTGCACAACAGTGTCTGTGTGGTTATTTGCCGAAGAACTCTATGTTTGCTTGACCAGTAATGCTGTCATAAAGATAATGTGCACACTCTTAATTCACATTCTGTATTGCAACTAAAGTAAAACAGAAGCTCAATAAGATGCTTTCATAATAAGATGCACATTTGGTGCTCCATCAACATCACATGAGTAAGCACTTGGTATGAAGGATATTGCACTTCTACTGGTCAAAGTACATTGGTGACAGTTGCGAGGATCAGGGGGTTGAAGTAGAAAAGCAAGTGAATCCAGATCTTTGAGATGCTCATTCAGGTCCCGATGTTATAGCAATAGCAGGACATCAAAAGTGCTAAAAATCAGTGCAATCAAGGATTAAGAAACTGAGCACTTTCTGTTAGCTATCTCGGCTTTGATAGACCACCAAGTAGTCCTACTGTGGACCATCACTGGGGTATTGACAGCCATTTTGGTGCCATAAAGGTGCATCATTCAGACTTTGTCCAGTATCCTAGAACATTACCCAGAAGGTGGTTATGGTAATAAACATCAAAACTGCCATAACTTTCACAGCTAAAAACAGAGCAGAGCAACGAGCCCCACTGAAATTCCATCTAAATCAAACTTCCAAAATCACACATCTGAAAAGTAACGTAATATTTCTATAACAGGTCTGGATGATGAATGATACCTAGTCCATCTTGAATGTGACAATGCTCTTCTCATGTTGCCTTCACTTGCGTGGAGTAGAATAGCAGAACAGCCGGCTATCAGCCCAATGAAGCTACTGATGGTAGGATTACATAGCTTGATCCAAATGAGACTTTTAACATTCATTCAGTGGTCTGTACATGTTGGATGGCAAGCAAATGAGGATTTTCACAAATTCGTAATAGCTCATGACACTACTGACAAATAACGAATCCATTATTTTAGACATAGTACAAAACTTGACACTGCTGCTAATACAAAGCTGTCTTTCTGTAGCGGTCAAGTTGTGGTCACGTTTTCACCATACTCCAAAATTGGATATTTCAATCTTAAAAAGAATTGAGTTAGAAGTGCTGAGCATCTTTCCAGCAACCATGGATCTTGACACAAAAGTGGAATTTTCCGATCCTTTATTGTACAATTGTTCACTAAATATATTTACATGACATTAATTTTAACATCAGTGCAATACATAAGAATGTTGCATAATTACCAATTGTTGAAAATGTTGAAACAATGGGGTTACAGCTGAACCAATAGTACAATTTTATAAAGCAACGTTATACAAGCACATCATTGAAAATAGTAACAGCTTCACTATTTGTCAGAAACATAGTAATTTCTTCGATTCAAATCACCAAAACAGCCGGTAGCTCTGTAAACATGTGGCCTCTTAATGTGGCATAAAAAATCTTTGAATGGATCTGAGATCCCTTTGGCAACTTTTGAAAATTAACAATGCCAGTTTGCTTGTGTGAGCTGTTCTTTTTTTTAAGGAAGGTGGTTACAATGGCAGCTAAGCATCATCTTCACAGTGGTGTGTCGGAAAAATCCAATGGAGCTAATATTAACTGCTTGCACCTTTAGGACGGGAATATGGGTTTTTTTAAACAAATGATGAAAAATAAGAAATGCAGATGTAAAAGAAACAGCTAATTTTGTATAAGTGTCTCATTTTTGTGGAGGAATTAACAAAAATGCAATATATACGAGTAAGTTTTAGGATGTTACTTAGCTGGATTACACTTACATGCGCTGGATAGGTACAGCCCAACATCACAGAGGTAAAGAGACAGCTCCTGCCACAAATGAGGGACCAACAAATACTCGTGTAAAAACTACAGAATAGCAATTTAGTACTAGAATTCAATTATTTAGCAAATTGAAAAAAAACACAAAATACCAGGGAAAAATTCCCTTAGGTAATCTTGATTTGGCACTTTATCAGAACAATTAGCTGTCTGAGACACCAAAGATAATGTATTTCAGTTCTCCCCATTTCATCATCATAATTATGGGCTGAAGTACTTTATAATTATCTGCACACACCTGCACATATTCAGACAAACATACCCACACATTTAAACAGACATGCACAAAATATAACTTCAACTTATGCTTTCTTGCTGGCTCGCTCTCTCTATCATTCTCACTCTCTTCATTTTATGTGGTTTCTTCAGTAGATCTGGTATCTGATTTGAGGCGTACAAATTCTTTGGCCACTTCATCATTGGTCCTCTGTGAGAGTATTCTCAGGATTGTCAGTCCAGTTTCGTCCATGTAAACATTTCTGATCAGTGCATACCAAGATGCACAGCTTCCTCGCTCAGCTATGTCCTTTAACTGGATGACTGTCATTCCTATAATCCGGTCTTCTCTGGCAAAACAATAGTCTTTCACAGAGATATGAAGCTCATAGGATTCAGGGCCATTCTCATTACTCAGGATACTGTATATATAAAGAAAACAGACATTTACTTTGGAGATCTATCTCACCGACCCCCTTAATTTCTCTCATTTACCCTCATCTGCAGTTGTGCTTCCTCCCACAGTCAACAGGGACAGCGTGCCCTCAGAATGCAACTGCCATTTTAAAAACTACTATGAAAAGTTTGGCAGGTTTTCCACTCATTGTTTACCAGAATAATGCATTTGTGGGGTGGATAAAGTGCTCCTATCAGCAACCAGGTGAAGAACTGACAAAATTACAACCAGCATCTCCATTTCCAATTTACAGAATAATACAGCACAGAAACAGACCCTTTGGTCCAACTCGTCTGTTCTGAACAGACATACCAATCTGACCTAGTACCATTTGCCAGCATTTGGTCCATATCCCTCTAAACCTTTCCTATTCATAAACCCATCCAACTGTGTTTTAAACGCTGTAATTGTACCTGCCTCCACCACTTTGTCTGGCAGCTCCTCCTATATACGCACCATCTTCTGCGTGAAAATGTTACCCCTCAGGTCCTTTCTAAATCTTTCCCCTCTCCCCACTGACCCATCTGATCCCATTGTACTCAGAGATGACCTTCTTCACTGTCCACTACACCACCTACTTTGGTGTCATCTGCAAACTTACTAACCATACCTTCTATATTCACATCCAAACCATTTATATAAATGACGAAAAGAAGTGGATTCAGCGCTGATCCTTGTGGCACACCGCTGGTCACAAGCCTCCAGTCTGAACAGCAACCCTCTACCACAAACCTCTTTCTCCTACCTTCATGCAAATTTTGTAGCCAATTGGCTAGGTCCCCCTGGATCCCATGTGATCTAACCTTACCAGCCAGTCTGCCATGCGAAACTTTGTCAAATGCTTTGCTGAAGTCCATATACACAATATCTTCTGCTCTGCCTTTGATCTTCTTTGTCACCTCTTCAAAAAACTCAAGTTAGTGAGATACAATTTCTCATGGACAAATGCTGACTCTCCCTAGTCAATCCTTGCCCTTCCAAATCCACATAAATCCTGTCCATCAAAATCCCCTTCGACAACTTTCCCACCACTCATGAAAAGCTCACTGGTTTATAATTCCCTTGCATTTCCTTACAGCCTTTCTTAAATAATGGCACCACGTCGGCCAAATTGCAGTCTTCTGGCACCTCACCCGTGGCTGTCGATAATACAAATATCTCAGCAAGAGGCCCAGAAATCTATCTACCTTGATGCACCTTAAGACCTCCAGCGCTTCCTCCCCTGCAATATGAACTTTTTTCGAAACATCGCTATTTATTTTCCCAGCTCCCTAGCTTCCATGTCCTTATCCACAGTAAAATGGTGATGCAAAGTATTCACTTAGTATCTCACCCAACTTTTGCGGTTTCACATATAGGTGGATATGTTGATCTTTAAGGTGCCCTATTCTCTCCTTCATTCCTCTTTTGCTCTTAATATACATACAGAATCTGTCTGGATTCTCCTTAATTCTGTTTGCCAAAGCTATTTCATGTCTCCTTTTTGCCTTCCTTCTCTTAAGAGGGAACTCTTAAGTGTATTTCTACTGCCCTTATACGCTCCTAGGGATTCATTCAATCCCAGCTGTCTACATCTGACATATGCTTCTTTATTTTTCTTGACCAGAGCCTCAATGTCTCTGGTCATCCAGCATTCCCTGCACCTACCAGCCTTGCCCTTCACACAAAAAGGAACTCGCTAAACTCTTGTTATCTCATTTTTAAACTCTTGTTATCCCACTTCCCAACTGTCCCTTTGTAAACTTATAGTAGGGTATTTTCCTTTTTTTCCAGAGATGTTCCAGAAGTAACATCCCATCATAATGAGGGGACAGTGAAGGGTGACGTTATAGGGGTTTATAAAATTATGCAGGGCTTGAATAGCCCAAGGTCACTTTCCCCAGGTGGGGGAGTCCAAAACCAGAGGGAATAGGTTTAGGGTGAGGGGAGAAAGACTTAAAAGGGACCCAAGGGGCAACTTTTTCACGCAGAGGGTGGTGCGTGTATGGAATGAGCTGCCAGAGGAAGTGGTACAATTACAACATTTAAAAGGCATCCGAATGGGTATATGAATAGGCACGGTTTAGAGTAATATGGGCCAAATGCTGGCAAACGGGACTATATTAATTTAGGATACCTGGTTGGCATGGATGAGTTGGACTGAAGGATCTGTTTCCTCGCTGTATATCTCAATGACTCTGTGATTTCTGCTCTTTTGAGCCAATAATCAATGACATATTTCCATTCCCATGTATTTAATGGTTGCTACAGAATCCATTGAAATGCCTTCTTTTCCTGCTCCCATACATTACTTTTGATGTTCCCTCAAGAATCTATTCTTGTTCCCCTTCTTTTTCTCAATCTCCATACTGCCTCTCAGTGATATGATTCAAAAGCACAGGGTTAGTTTTCACACACATGGTAATAGCACCCAGCTGTACCTCACCACTACCTCCTATGACCAGGTGTAGTCTGGAGCGGGACTCTGGCAGCAGCATGGCATGGGCTGGTGTAGCCTGGAGCAGGACACTGGCAGCAGCATGGCAGTGGCAGGTGAAGCCCAGAGTGGAAAAAGAAAAGTTGGACACTCTTTAAATTATCTTTCTTTCGTTGTTATTTTAAGTTAATGAGTATGACACCTATGCATGGTGACGGTATAAACTTTTCATTGTATTTTACATTGAATACATGTGACAATAAATGATTTAATTCAATTTCTAAATGGTCAGTCTACTTGTTGGACATTCTGTACTGGATGAGTAGAAATTTCCTCTAATTAAATATAGGGAAGACTGAAGCCATGGTTTTCAGTCCTTGCTCCAATCTCTCTTCCATAACCACTGACTCCAGCGCTCACTCCCCCTCCCTCGCCCACAACAGACTGAGATGAAGCCAGTCTGCTTGCAGCCTGGGTGTCACATTTGATCCTAAGGTGAGCTCCTCACCTCATATTCACGCCATTACCAAATACAGCTATTTCTAAATCTGTAACATTGCCCAACTTCACCCCTTTCTCAGTTCATCCTGGGGAGGTGATGGCCAGTGGTATTATCACTAAAATATTAATTATAAAACAGAGCTAATGTTCTGGGGTCTGTGTTCGAAACACACCATGGCAGATGGTGGAATCTGAATTCAATTTAAAATATCACAGAATTATGAATTGACTGATGGCCATTGCCATTTGATGTAAAAACCTATCCAGCTCACTAATGTCCTCCAGGGAAGGAAATCTGCTATCCTCACCTCCTCCAGCCTACTTGTGACTCCAGACCCACAGCAATGTGGTTGACTCTTGACTGCCCTCTGAAATGGCCCAGCAAGCCACTCAGTTGTATCAATCACTATGAAGCCTCAATAGAGAAACAAAACTGGACAGATCACCTGGCATAGGCCTAGGCACTGGAAAAGACAACAGCAGGAACTGCCCTGTCGACCCTGCAAATCCTCTTTACTAACATCTGGGGGTTCGTGCCAAAATTGGGAGAGCTCTACTCACGGAATCATAACTCACAATGTCCCGGACACCACCATCACCATCCCTGGATATGTCCTGTCCCAGCGGCAGGACAGGCCCAGCACATGGGGCGGCACAGTGGGATACAGTCGGGAGGAAGTTGCCCTGGGAGTCCTCAACATTGACTCCAGACTCCATGAAGTCTCATGGCTTCAGGTTAAACACGGGCAAGGAAACCTCCCGCTGATTACCACATACTGTCCTCCCTCAGCTGATCAAACAGTACTCCTCAATGTTGAGTAACACTTAGAGGAAGCACTGATGATGGCAAGGGCACAAAATGTACTCTGGGTGGGGGATTTCAACGGCCACCACCAGGCGTGACTCAGCAGCAGGACTAGTGATCGAGCTGGTCGGGTCTTAAAGGACATAGCTGCTAGACTGGGTCTGCAGCAAGTGGCGAGGGAACCAACAAGAGGGAAAAACATACTTAACCTCATCTTTACTAATCTGCCAGCTGCAGTTGCATCTGTCCATGACAGTATCGGTAAGAGTGACCACCGCACAGTCCTTGTGGAGACGTTGAGAATACCCTCCATTGTGTTGCAATGGCACTATCACTATGCTCAATGGACCAGACTCCAAAAAGATCTAACAACTGTAGACTGGCCATCCCCATGAAGCTCTGTGGACCATCACCAGCAGCAGAATTGTACTCCGGCATAATCTGCAACCTCATAGCCTGGCGTTTCCCTGACTCAACCATTATCATCAAGCCAGGGGATCAACCCTGGTTCAATGAAGAGTGCAGGAGGGTATGCCAGGAACAGTACCAGGCATACCTGAAGATGAGGTGTCAATCTGGTGAAGCTACCAAACAGGACTACAGCATAAGCAGCAAGTGACAGACAGAGCTAAGCAATACGTCATAGAGTCTACCACATCCAGTCATGAATGGTGGTGGAAAATTAAACAACTCACTGGAAGAGGAGGCTCCACAAATATCCCCAGCCTCAATGATGGAAGAACCTAACACATCAGAGCAAAAGATAAGGCTGAAGAATTTGCAACAATCTTCAGCCAGAAATGCCAAGTGAATGATCTATCTCAGCCTCCTCCAGTGGTCCCCAGCGCTACAAATACCAGTCTTCAGCCAATTTGATTCACTCCACGTTTTATCAAGAAACATTTGGAGACACGGGATACTGCAAAGGCTACGGGCCCTGACAACATTCCAGCAATAGTACTGAGGACTTGTGCTCCAGAACTCACTGCTCCCCCTAGCCAAGCTCTTCCAGTACAGTTACAACACTGACATTTATCTGACAATGTGGAAAACTGCCCGGGTATTTCCTTTACACAAAAAGAAGGATAAATCCAACCCACCAATTACTACCCCATCAGTCTACTCTCGATTATCAGTAAAGTGATGGTAGGTGTCATCAAGCAGTTCCTGCTCAGCAATAACCTGCTCAGTGACGCCCAGTTTGGGTTCTGCCAGGGCCACTCAGCTCCTGACCACGTTACAGCCTTGGGTCAAACATGGACAAAAGAGCTGAATTCCAGAGGTGAGGGAGAGTGACAGGCCTTGACATCAAGTCTGCATTTGATCAAGTGTGGCATCAAGGAGCCCCAGCAAAATTGAAATCAATGGGCATCGGGGCAAATGCTCTGGTGGTTGGAGTCATACCTGACACATAGGAAGATGGTTGTAGGAGGTCAGTCATTTCAACTCCAGGACATCGCTGCTGTTCCTCAGGGTAGTTTACTAGGCTCAATCACCTTCCGCTGCTTCATCAATGACCTTCCCTCCATCATAAGGTCAGAAATGGGGATGTTTGCCAATGATCATACAATGTTCAGTGCCATTCATGACTCCTCAGATACTGAAGCAGTCCGTGTTCAAGAGCAACAAGATCTGGACAATATCCGGGCTTCAGCAGGGAAGTGGCAAGTAACATTCACATCACACAAGCCAGGCAATGACCATTTCCAATAAGAGTCAATATAATCCTTGTCATTCATAGAATCCCTACAGTGTGGAAACAAGCCATTCGGCCCAACAAGTCCACACCGACTCTCTGAAGAGCATTCCACCCATACTCAATCCACTACCCTATCCCTACAGTTCCCATGGCTAATCCACCGAACCGGCACATTTTTGGACTGTGGGAGGAAACTGACGCAGACACGGGGAGAATGTGCAAACTCCGCACAGACAGTCGCCCGAGGGTGGAATCGAACTCAGGTTCCTGGTGCTGTGAGGCAGCAGTGCTAACCACTGAGCCACCGTGCCAAATAATCGAGGCTGACACTTTACTTATTCATAGAAACCCTACAACGTGGAAACAGACTATTTGAGTCTCCACCGACTCTTCAGACAGCTTCCCACCCAGACCCACCCCTATCCCCATAACCCTGCAAATCCCGTGGCTAATTCACCTAACCTACAAATCCGGACAGTATTGCGTTACTATTACTGAATCCCCCACTATCAACTTCCTTGGGGTTACCAACTACCAGAAAATCAACTGGACTCACCACATAAATGCAACGGTTACAACAGCAGGTCAGAAGCTACGAACACTGTGACGAGTAACTCACCTCGTGACTCCACAAAGCCTGTCCACCATCTACAAGGCACAAGTCAGGAGTGTGATGGAAAACTCCCCACTTGCCTGGATGGGTGCAGCTCCAACACTCAAGAAGCTTGACACCATCCATGACAAAGCAGCCCGCTTAATTGGCACCGCATTCACAAGCATCCATTTCCTCCACCATCAACACTCAGTAGCAGCAGTGTGCACTATCTACAAGATGCACTGCAAAAATTCAGCAAAGACCCATTTGAAAGCACCTTCCAAACCCATGACCACTTCCATCTACAAGGACAACAGCAGCAGATACATGGGAACACAATTACCTGCAAGTTCTCCTCTAAGCCACTCTCCATCCTCAATTTGGAAATATATCGCCGTTCCTTCACTGTTGCTGGGTCAAAATCCTGGAATTCCTTCCCTAAAGGCATTGTGGGTCAACCTAAAGCATATGGACTGCAGCAATTCAAGAAGGCAGCTCACTACCACCTTCCCAAGGGCACGAATGACAGGCAATAAATGTTAGCCCAACCAGCGATGCCCACATCCCACAGGTATATAAAAAAAGTCTGCTGCCAAAACTCTCATTCATGCCATTGATACCTTGAAACTTGACTATTCCAATGGACTCTGTGGTCTTCCACATTCTGCCCTTTGTAAACTGGAAGCAATGTAAAACTTTGCTCCTTGTGTCTTAACTTGTCACAAGTCCTGTTCCCGTATCACCCCTGTGCTCAATGACGTTGCATTGGCTCGTGCACGAGCAGCATCTTGACTTTAAAAAATTCACCTTTGTTTTCAAATGCCTTCATTGTCTCATGCCTCCCTGTCTCTTATGTCTTCCAGCTCCACAACCCTTTGAAACATATGTGTGTATCTAATTCTGGCCTTTCCTGCATGCCCAATTTTAATCCCTCTGTCATTTCCAGCTGTGCCTTCAGCTGCCTAGGCTCTAATCTCTGAAATCCCTCCCCAACCCTCTCTGCCTTTGTTTCAGTTAACATTTCCTTAATAACTAACTCCTGGACCAAGTTTTTGGTTGTCTGACTTAATACTATGACACCAAGTTATAGTCCAAAAGGTTTATTTCAAAACACACGTTTTCGGAGCCACGGTCCTTCTTCAGGTGGACTGAGGCTCCGAAAGCTTGTGTTTTGAAATAAACCTGTTGGACTAACACCTGGTGTCGTGTGATTTCTGACCTTGTTCATCCCAGTCCAACACCAGCACCTTCATATCACGACTTAATACTGCTTTAGGCAGCTCGTTGTCATACTCGGCTTCACAATCTTTCTGTAAAGCACTTTGGTGGTATCTGTGGGAGTTAATGAGCAGTTTTAACAGATAACTCTGATCTTTTCCATCTTACAAGAAAGCTTTTCATTCTACGATTTTTCCTTTGACTCTACATGTTCTGATCTTATTTATTGGTCTTTTTTTCCACACTTTATCCCAGGCTTTTTGGAAACATAGATCTGTTGCACCTACATTTTCCATGTCTCCTCCCTATCATCTTTTCAAAAATGCAATAAAGTTGGTCCATAAGTCTTTCCTGATGAAATTCAAGCTGACTAGTCATTATTATATTTTTGATTTATACACTTTTTTTCTACTTCATCCTTTGGCAGGGATTCTAATATCTTAATTGATGTTAGGTTGACGCATCTATAGTTTCTACCAAAATCTGACTCAAATGTTATAACGTACCTTTGTGACTTATACACATCGAAAGCACCGGCTTAAAATTAATTGAGCACTTGAAAGTAGCTTTTAAGAAACTGATAGGAAAAAAAATCACACAATTACTTACAAGTGAAACGTCTCGTTGTATTTTGGGGACCAAGCATTATTTTTTGTCTTGGTGGCAAATTTTCTTTTCTTGTCACTGAGGTTCGGCCCAACCACATGAATTTCTACAAATGGCCGGAACATAGCCGTGGTTTGCCAGTTCAGCTCATTGACAGCAACAACTGCAAAGAGAATTTAAAACACCACATGGCTTAAAATTGTCACAAAGGTTGTGTCAGTGCAATTCGCCTGTTAAATAATATTGCGAAGAGATTATCTTTCCTGGTGTAGGCTGTGGTCCTTACTTTTCACTGTGACTTTGTGCTCTCCTGTCCCAGGATGTGTAAAGAGATCCACATGGACTGAAACTTCTCCAAATGAGCCGTTTGTGCATTGAACTGAAAACATGAAAAACACAATGCTGGTAAAACCAGAAAACAAAACTCCTCATCTTAACAGAAAGCTAATAAAAGTTCAGATAGAATCATAATTATATAACCTGCAACCAGAACGCATCTATCCACCACATAATTCCTCAATCAATATTTAATTATCGGGCAAAATACAAAATCCCTGTTCTCGGAAAACGATAAATTGTCAACAAACTCACAGCAGAAGGTACAAGTCTCAGGTTGAAGGTTCTGTTTGAGTTTATGTCCCACTGTGGAACTGAGGAGGACAAAGCACTGATGTACCACCATGAGAGTGCTGTTATTGTTAGTGTGATATTGTCATCGGTAAAAGAAAGAAGTTTTGTCAAGTTAGGCCAGCTAAAGGAAGGCAAAGCACCAGGATACATCCGAGAATCCTGAAGGAATTGAGAAGTGATACCAAGAGGGCTCTCAGAACGTAATTTCAGGATATGACTGCATTTGAAAGTTTTTGCTGGATGATTCTATATAGGCATGAGTTGGACCCATTCTTAAAAAAGGCGAGATAGGACCAACCTAGATAGTCACAGATCAGTTAACTGACTATCTGAGCTAGGAAAAAAAATCAGAAGCTTTAACTAAAAATAAATAACCACATGGAGAAACAGAAAGAGTCAGCACAGGATCATTGTTCCCAACAAACCTCCAAAGAATTCTGTGAGGATGTAACACACATGGTATGATGGAGATTTTGAGCATGTGCGGTGCCTGGGCTTTTAGAAAGCCTTTGACAAGGTACCATATAGCAGGTTACCAAAGAAGATTAAGGGGTATTGCATTAGAGGGAGGATTACAAGTTGGAATAACAATTGATCGAAAGATATTAAAGGCAGCACCCATAGCTTCATAAGCCTATGAATAAAGCTATAAGAATTTTAGATTTTATCTGGAAACTTAGAGTACAAATTCCACGAAAGGTAATGATGAATGTATATAACACTGGGCATGACCTTTGCTACAGTACGGTATGTGCAGAAGCCTCTGTTTAGTGACATAGTCATTGAGAATTGACTGAAAGTATAATGCCTTCTCTAGGATGCTGCTTGGTATGAAGAAAGATTTGAATAGTTGGGTCTTTTCCATTACAATTCAGATTGCAGGGTGATGCAAGAGAAGACACAGAGATTCCAGTAGTAGAAGGGTTAAGGTTAAGTAGCCATGGACACAAGATTAAATGCTAGCAGTTTAGTAGTGAAATTTATCACATAGAGACTTGAGGCTGTGAAACCACTCTAGAATTAGCAGTTGAAGCAGAAACTAACAACATCCAGGATGAAACTGCAATGGTGAATGAATGAAATATGTTAAAGAGCTATGAGAATAGGGTGGATAAATTTCATATAAACAATTAGCTCTAATGTAGTGTAGGCAATGTTATGAACCAAACCAAACCTCCGTCAAATGGATCAGGGAGATAGCCTAGACCCTGACTTTTACTTTATTTAAAGGCAAGTGTAACGTGCTGTGATCCAGATATAATTCCATTGGTTACACTGCTAGGCTTTGAGCAAAACACACTCTATTCTTACTCTACAGTTAAAATACAAACAAAAGAATTGATCTAACTTCAACTCTATTGGAAACCTTAACAGGATAATAGATTATTTAACTACTAAACAGCAACTGTTCCAATATAGTAACTTACCATAAACACACCTTTGGCAAAGACAAATTTAGTAAAATAGATTTTGTTTGGCCATGTTTGCCAACTGCAGAGCAGCAACTGGATTTCACCGCCAAGAACTTTATGATGTTGCGAGTGCTTCCAAAATATCCTTAAATTTACGAACAATAAACCGCTAAATTTCAGTTAGGTTTTTCGAGTTCTTTTTCAAAACAGAACTCTGTCATAAATCCAACTACTTATGCAAGCACAAACATTAATAGCTCATGTTTGGAGGACAATGTGCGAAAAGACAGCGTACATTATGCTGAACAGTAATCACTTAGACAATTTCTCCAGCGATCATAGAATCCCCACAGCATGGAAATGGGCCCTTCAGCCCAACAAGTCCACAATGACTCTCAGAGCATCCCACCTAGACCCATCACCCCCTACCCTTTCCAAGTACCCCACCTAACCTACACATCCGTGGACACTAGGGCATAATTTAGCATGGACAATCCACCTAACCTGCACATCGTTGGACTGCAGGAGGAAACCGGAGCACCCGGCAGAAACCCACGCAGACACAGGGAGAATGTGCAAACTCCACACAGGCAGTCACCCAAAGGTGGGATCAAACCTGGGTCCCTGGCACAGTGACACAGCAGTGCTAACCACTGAGCCACCATGCCATTTTATTTATTTCTTTGCTAATTTGAGAACCAAAACATCAGTGGTAACCATTAACTAATTGTGACAGTATAAACATAGACAATTCATTCAAAATGGACAGCAGTGTGTTTTGTTTGACATTAAATGTGGTAGTGTGGCTGAGAGACCTAAGGTGCTGGATTTAAGCTCTAGTCTCTATTGAGTTGTGGGTTTGAATCCCACCGTTACCAGAGACACGCGTAATGTACCCCAGGCAGGTGCCTCAAAGGGGCTGGGCAAGTTGAAACTTGCAGTATTTACTTTGAGCAGCACAGTGGCTCAGTGGTTAACACTGTTGTCTCACAGTGCCAGGGACCCAGGTTTGATTCCACTCTCTGGCATCTGTCTGTGTGGAGTTTGCATGTTCCCCCCCATACCTATGTGGGTTTTCTCCAGGTGCCCCAGTTTCTTCCCACAGTCCAAAGGTGTGCAGGTAAGGATGGATTGGCCATGCTAAATTGCCCTGTAGTGTCCAGGGATGTGCAGGTTAGGTGGATTAGCCATGGGAAATTACAGGGATAAACCGGGAGGTTGATTTGGGTGGGATGCTCTTCAGGGGGTCTGTGCAGACTCAATGGGCTGAATGGCCGCTTTCCACACTGTAGGGATTTTATGATTCTATTGTTCTTTTGAAAAATTCAATTTGTAAACACAACTAATGCTGTAATGTAAAGCTGGCAATAATGAGTTATAAAGTTGGTTATGCTATCCTAGCTAAGTTGCTGGAACTCTGTATACTCACTTCCAAAATTTGGCTGAGGATTCCAAAGCAGACCTTACGTCATTCTAAAAGCATTTTGAGCCAAAATACTTGCAGAAATTTTTTAACTGCTACAGGTGCAAAGTTGGAAGAGGCATGAAATGACTCCTCCATAGCAACACAAATCACATTGTGCCAATGTAAAGTATCACTGAATACATGACCTTCCTGCTTAGGTATACAACAAGTTGTTAAGTGAAGCACTGGACCTTATGTGACACAGGAGCAAAAAAAAACTGCAGTATTACTAAGCCACATTCTTTACACAGACTCTCATGTTATTCTATTTGAATAGTAATAGGCTCTATAATGTATATTGTGCTTGTAGGAACACATAACAGCAGCTTTTATATCTAGTTTTGCAGCACAATTGTGGCTATTTTTACACATAAGTGCCTGATAAGTCTACGGTGCTTCTGGATGACAGCAGACACAATCCAATCTGCGATCTGGTTTGTTGTCTTTTTAGTTTCCTCTGTCGTTGTGCCAATGCAATAGTACCTCCAAATAAAGACATTTGGTCATTTTTAATGAACTCTGGACTATTTTTGTGACAACTGCATATTAGGGATTTGAGTATAAGTACTCCAAAAATTCCTGGATGTAATCGTCTGAATCTCATGTATATAACATAAATATTAACGTGTTTATATTGTCATTCTGACCTTGCTGCACAGCATTTCCACTTCACAGAGATGTGGTAGTAACAGTACAAACCCAGGGTCAGGGTCCAGCTTGACATTATTATGCAGTGGGACAAGACTCGTTGTGGCTCCTCTACTCCCAAGGGCACCTACCCAATCTAGTTATGACACTACCACAAAGTGTCAAGCCTGATTTAAGGGCCAATCATTTGGATAAGGCCCATCGAGTGTCTTAGATTACAAAGGATTACAAAGTTCAATTGCCCTGTGCCCATTGAAGTGATGTAATTGATGTTACTCAGGCTCAAAGTACTCTTCACCTGACAAAAGGGCTATGCTCCAAAACCTTGTGATTTCAAATGAACCTGTTGGACTATAACCAGGTGTCGTGTGACTTCCAACTTTGTCCACCCCAGTTCAACACCAGCACCTCCACATCGTACTCCCATCATGGCTGTGAACACTATTGTTCAAAGAAGGTTGCAGGGTCTCACAATAGCTAGGGTTGCCAGGATGTTGCAGGGGCAGTAGCTCTGGGAAGCAGAAACCTATCTCCAAGAATGATAGCTCTTGTGCTTTGTCAGTCCACCAGCTGTTGCCTGTTGGGGATATGATAGTGTAAACTTCTGAACTTTAATAACTGTTCATGAATTGTAAGAAGCAGCAATAACTGTCTGGAATAAATGTTAAGGGACAAGGACAAACTGTCATACAGAAATTGAAAGCAATTAGCCGTGCCTGGGAGAAGAATAAAGTCAAAGCTACGTAAATAAACAACTGTTTTAACAACTGCTTGATAAATAGTTGTCTTATGCCACAGGGACAGATGATTGCCCTGCAGAAGAATTTGGGAGTTAACTGCAAGAAAGCTGTGTCTTCAAACAGACAGTCATTACAAAATATAACCAGGAACAGGGGAGCTACTTCTGATAAGAAGGAAAGCTGCAGACTTGAATGATTCCAGAGGAGTAGTCAATGTTGTGGATGATAGAGTCTAAAGGATTATCAATAATGTCACACCACAACCTTTAAAGAGAGAAAGTTGTATTAGAATTCAACTCCAGGAATCTTCAGCCTAGAACTTTGAAGAACAATGCTACAGGAGGATCAAAACCCACACTTCCAGAGACAAACACTGTTGGTTGGAATCGTAACTAAATTCCAACACGAATTAGGTAAAAGCCAAGTTGGGTTGTGGGGCTTAATGTGTTTAGTTGGGTCTTATTTTGGTTGCTACATGCAATAAAGTTTAAATAATTGTTTCAGTATTTGATTGAGAGATTTCTTAAGAAGTAGCTGAATTTTAAAGGTAGCTCGTGCTAATTTACACATGACTGACAGAGTCAGAACTGCTCAAGATTGTGCTGCAAAATATTCTGTCAGTTGCTACATGATTTCATCTTCTTATAAATTTTACTTTAACAGACAGACTAAAAGCATTATTAGCTAACCATTTTATTTCAGGAAAAAGCTTATACTATAAATTACAGAATTGAACTTTCCCCTTTTATTTTAACTTGACTGAAAGCCCACATCATCAATTCTCACAGCTGAAAGTGACTCTTAGTTCCTCAGGGTTACCTTCCATTCCTTTCCTCTCCCAGTCAAGTAACATTCAACCCCAGAACTGTCTTTCACAGTGAATATTTTTCCTGGTGATTCCTCATTTAGTGCAAACTAAGTAAACCTCTTCGACTTATTTGAGATGCTCATGAGTTTTGCTTTTCATTTTGAGCATGCTCCCTGCTGTATTCCCAGATGGTCCTTTGACTTCAAGCTGCTCTTTGTCTCCAAGATCCCAGCAGATTGCCTATGGCTGAGTGATTCAAGATATCCATGAAAATCCTGACCTTTCAAAGCCCGTATCCATGGCATTGAATCACAGGGGCCCTGTATCTAGGTAGGAATACTGATCAGCTATCCTCGAAATCCCAACTCTCTTTTATCTTGGAAGTAAATGAATAGTTCAAAGCAAAACTGTTTAGTGACCTGACATTCTCAACAGCTTCCTGGGACTTTGAAATCTAACATTCTAAATAAAGATGCTACCGCCACTGTCTCCGAGTATGACCAACTTCCACCATCTTATCAGAAAAACAATCGGGACCTCTCCCTAATCTTTAACTGCCACTTCACTCAAGCCTGTTGTTTGGCAGACATCTGAATAGGTAACATAGGTCCTTCATTTTACTCTGTCTTAAAGACACAGTCCAAAAATGACACTGCAATAAAAGTACAGATAATTAGTTTTCTTGGCTTGTTGCTTTAACTGAGAGACCCCTGAGACTAAACTGAATATTTAACTTGGACCTCTCATCCACCACAGAAGGCTGAAGGTTTAAATCTCTTGGGCTGATAATGCAATGCACTACTGAGGGAATACTGCAATATGTGACATCTTGTGTTTCAAATGAGACATTAATCTGAGGTGCCATTTATCAGCCATAATACATTCTAGCATTATTCATAGAAGAGTAGGGAGTTTTCCTGGTGGATCAGTCAAAGTTCGCTCTTTGAATATGAACCCTTTTTAAGGAAAAGACAAAATTCCAATGCGAGTAAAACAAACAGATTATCTGAGGAAGGGTCACTGGACCTGAAATGTTAACTCTGATTTTTTTCTTCACAGATGCTGCCCAGACCTGCTGAGCTTTTCCAGCAACTTCTGTTTTTGTTCCTGTATTTGATCTAAAATGTCCTCTCTGCAAACTAGGTGCTATGGTGTTAAAATAAATGGTTTAATGAATCTGATGTAGGTGCTGTTAGCAAGTTCAGCATTTATTACCCATGCCCTTAAGAGGGCGATGATGAGCTATACGCTTGAAATACTATTCAGCCCCTCCAAGTAGCTTCTACTCAATTATGGCTGATCAAATCACGTTTTGAATTTAATCTTGCCATTTACCTCCAAAGACCTTTATTCCCTTGCCTAATAAGAATTCATCTCACTTCCACTTTAAAAATATTCAATGATCCATGCCACTTTCTTAGGCAGAGAGTTCCAAAGTCTTACAATCCTCAGAGAGAAACAAAATCTCATCTTTGTCCGAAGAAGGTGAGCCTTCATTTTTCTCAACAGTGTCCCCTATTTATGGATTGACCCAGGAAAGGAAATGTTTTTTCCACACCCACCTTGTCAAGACAATTTTATCTACTTCTAGACAGAGAGATAGTAAGAGCAGCAGATGCCGGAGTCTGAGGTAACACAGTGTGGAGCTGGAGGAATACAGCAGGCGAGGCAGCATCAGAGGAGCAGGAAAGTTGGCGTTTCGGGTCGGGACTCTTCTTCTCCTGCTCTTCTGATGCTGCCTAGCCTGCTGTGTTCCTCCAGCTCCACACTGTGTTATCTCTTATGTACTTCTATTTTCTTCAAGCACTGGCAAATGGATTTCCATCCAAGTGTGTAGTGTGCTGACAGACACATGGAGGCAGATGGATCAGAGACTTAGTGAGCTTCTCTGAGGTGACACTGAACATCCTGATTGTCAGAGTCGTGAAGGAGGGAGTTGGGGAAGGAGTCCACTTCATTCCTTTTCTTTTATATCCAGAAGTGCTCTTACACACAACTGAACTGTTTTCTTCCCGAGCACAAAATCACCCCACCGTATTGTTTTTTCCCTAGCTGTGAAGCAGTGCCAGTAAACCACCCATGTTTCCAACTGAATAATTTAAATGCAAAGCCCATTAAGGGCAATATAAATCATCAAAGGTGAGGGGGAGGGGGTTAAATCAAAAATGAGTTGGGGTGGGGAGGTGGGAATGCAGCTCCTTAAATGAATGATGGCAGGTAAATTAATTGTCAATCATCCTTTATTGGTGCCTTTTTCAGAGGGCTCTGATGACCCAGTGGTAGTTTCCCTGCTTCTGGACCAGGAGGCTTAGACTCAAGTCCCATCTACTCCAGAAGTGTGTCATAGCATCTGTGAACAGGTTAATTAAAACAAAAATCAACAATCCTCTTTGTAGCTCTTTGGTGTCTTGCACTGAATATAGGTTAAACCAGTTGCAAGTCAAGATTGCCATCTTGATTATCCCTTTATCATCTAAAATATCCAGCCCAAATCACCTGCATTTAACAGCAGAATCATGATAAAAATTTTTAATGTAGTCAGTACCTTTTGGTGAACACAATTTGACGTGTTCACACAACCATCATGCCCCCTGTAATGAAACCTAAGCACATATTTTTGCCGCCATCAGAATGAAAACAAAACAGATAGCTAACACAATGGACATATTGTACATACTTGTGTGGAAGGAGTTATTCACACACTGCATTCTTTTGTTGCTAGCAATAATCTAATTATGCACCAACAAAGGTATGACAGAAATGGCATTCACATTTTCAACTAATGCATGATCTTTCTCAACAACAAAACAGAAACAGTTCTACTCAGATATAAAATTCATTTCATTCTTGTACTGCATGCAATCTATTCTCCTTCGCTGATAAATAATTTACAAGGACTGTCAGCTGGGAGGATGGAATACAGTAATTACATTATACATGCACCAGAAACAGCATTAAAATAGGAAATGGCGATCTTGGCTTCCAAAACTGACACAATTACATAACTATGGGACCATCTGAGCAAAATTATGAAACAAGACGTGAAATGCATTTTTGTTTTTTGCAAAAGCCTTGTTTAAAATATTCCTGGAAAAGACAAATATATTTCCAGGGGAGCTCATTCCTCTCAATGTTGCATTGAAACATAGGTTTGTATAAGATAGCAGTAATCACCATAGTCTATTGAGCCGCACTAGTCCCTAAACTAGGAAAGTACAATATGTCTCTTACTGCTGTGTCATCAACAATTCTGTTATCTTCTGCACTGAAGTCACCAATGTGCTCATTTCTGTTTGAAAAGGGAGGCACTAGTTCACCTAGTCTGTCAGGAGACTTGCATCAAAAAAATGAAGATGATATAGTGTTTTTAAACTATTATCAACTAATAAATACTTTAAAATGCTGAAAATTTTTGTTAAACTTGTGAATCCCATTTTCAAGTTAAAGCACATAATAAACAGGACAGCTTCAAAGGTGACAATCGACAACAACAAAGTATTTCCAATGGAGTAGAGAAAGCCAAAAAAATAGTTTTGGGACGATTTTAAAAGTATGAAGGTATTTGACAGACAAATAAAATGAATATATTTTCTATTGATAAGGGAACTGTCTGCAGAGGATCTATAATCACAGCTGAGAGAGGATAAATGAGAATTATTACAACTTGGGTTGGCACAGATTGTTCTCAGGAGGGATAGAGGCAGAGACCACTGCTTTTTCTTTAATTAGATAAACTGTTGAAAGGGAGAAAGATGCAGAAAGATAAAGAGCAGGACTGTGGAATTAGTTTTTCCTTGCTTTTGTGGAGTCAATGTGAATGGAACTGACTGAATGGTGCCCTTCAGTACTGTATACATCTGTGCTACGAAGGCTTGCAATTTGCTGACCTGATGTATGTTTCTGGGATGAGAGCTACTTGTACAATCTCAGCAAGCGTCCAGTCGGGATTGGGATATGTATCCAGTGCTGAGCTGGGAAATGGCCTATGGAATCCTGGGACAGCCATCATGCCTTGCAAAGGGAAACATTGCCATCGGTTGCCAATGACTAAAACTCGCTCATGCTTGGAATTCCTTCTAACGTATACCATGACAATGCAGCATGCATGCAAGCTGGATTCGCCAGGACCTTGAGGAATCCTGCCAGGTTGTAAAGTTTCACAGCCTGCTCCAGTTACTTTACAGGGAAGGAGATGAAATTACTTGTTCAAGCAAGCAAGAAATCTGTCACTTGCTTGAACATTGTGGTATGATTAATGTTTCTAATGTTGCCAGTGGCAGTTTGAAAGGAGCTGGAGGTAAAGAACTAAAGGTTGTCATGCCCTCTGCAGTTAATGGTATTTTTGTGGCAGAAGACAGGTCTGACTGCAGGTTACATTCCAATGTGTGCTTGGCATATCAATATCACTCTGAAAGTTGGTGAATTGCCATCTGAGCAATTAAGGATGAGCAATAAATGCTGGTCTAGCCTGCGATGCCCATTTCCCATGAATGAATAAAAACAAGTCCTTCCACAATCCCTAATTTTAAAAGAATCCTTTCTCTACTTCAGTTCACAATGAAAAATACAGGGAATAGAATGAGGCAGTCATTACAAACTCCATGTGAGGTTCAGGCGTGCAGTTACATGTGTATATTGGAAATTTCCTGCCTGAAATCTGCTGTTCTGCCTTTACTTTTGAGAAAACAGCATTTTACTGTCTGTCTCGCCATTGATAAATATTTACATCCACAGGGATTGGTTCTGGATCCACTGCTGTTTGTCATTTATAAACAATTTGGGTGAGAATTTAGGAGACATGGTCAGTAAGTTTGCAGATGACACCAAAATTGATGGTATATTGGACAGTGTGGAAGGTTATCTAAGATTACACAGATCTTGATCAATTGGGCCAATGGGCTGAGGAGTGGCAGATGGAGTTTAATTTGGATAAATGTGAGGTAGGACTTATACTATTAATGGTAGAGCCCTCAGTAATGTTGTAAAACAGAGACACCTAGGGCTTCAGATACCTAATTCTTTGAAATTTGTGTCACGAGTAGATAGGTTGGTTAAGAAAGCATTTAGCGCACTTCCCTTCATTGCTCAGTTCTCTTTTGGAGTACTGTGTACAGTTCTGGTCACCCTGTTATAGGAAGGGTATTATTAAATTGGAGAGGGTTCAGGTTGTGGCCGGAATGGAAGGTTTGAGCTATAAAGATAGGTCTGTTTTCATTGGAGTGTAGGATGTTGAGGGGCGACTTTATAGAGGTTTATAAAATCATGGGGGCATAGATAAGGTGAGTAGCAAGGGTCTTTTCCAGAGGGTGGGGGAATTCAAAACTAGGGGTCATATTTTTAAGGTGAGAGGAGAAAGATTTAAAAAGGACATGAAAGGTAACATTTACACACAGAATGTGGTTTGTGATGTGGAATGAACGGCCAGAGGAAGTTTTAGATGCAGGTACAGTTACAACATTTAAAAGACATTTGGCTAAGTACATGAATAAGAAAGGTTTGGAGGGATATGGGCCAAATGCAGGCAAATGGGATGAGCTTAGATTGGGAACATGGTCAGCGTGGACTAGTTGGAGCGAAGGGCCTGTTTCCGTGCTTTATGGCTCAATGACTGATGGTTGTTTAACATGAGGATCATCACCAGTCAGGCAAGGGGAGAAACTGAGAAGGAGAGTCCTTCATGGTATCTTCAGCTGATGCAGAAATTGAACTCATGCAAGTCTGTATCACAAACCAACTATCCAGCTAACTGACCCCCTATTTATTAATAAATGTAAACCGAACCTCCTGATATCTAGCGTTGGTAAGCAGTAATACAAGTACTCTTTTAATAATACAATAAATGTTAAGTACTGCTAATCATTCTGGCACTGAAATGAAGTACTACGTTTGATGTATCATTTCTTCAGGTTTTGAGATTTTTGCTTAATTTAAAAAGTGCTGAATTTTCCATTCTGTCTTTCCTCTTCATTTCTCACTACCTGAATTAACTCTCCCTCTCAAATTTACCCCCTTCTCAGTTCTTCCCATGTTTAGTTCCTTATCTTTAAAGCTGATTGGTTAAGAGTTGAGTTGATACCCCATTCCTGTATCTGGGTTCTGCCAACAACGGTGAAATATTCCAACACTGAATTTGGTATCGATCGTGAACATAGATTTACTGATGTATGTGGATCTAATATACAGCATAATAAAACTCTTGTTTAGGTATCAGAATGTTTTTCATTGCCATGAAGGATCCAAACCTGCCGCTCTCCAAAGGTAACTGGATATAGACAAGGGCACTGGCTGTTAGTCACTTGAAAATTTTAAGGGCTTCAGGACTTGCTTGTGTGATTGAACTAAATATTAGAACAGAATTAATTCGGGGATTAAGGAAAGAAGATCCACAGTCAGCTAAGTATCAGGTTGGTGATGTCTTGTAAATAGCTATGATTTCACATCCACACACACTAGTGTTGCCCTGCATTATTTACCAAACAATTTCACGACAAATTTTGAATCAGTGCAAGGTGCTTTCACGTTAGCATAGTGCAAACAGAGTAGCATTGAAGTGATTAAAACATGGTGTTTTCTGGTGTGCAGCACTCAGAAACAAGTGGCAAAATAAAACTGCAAATGCTGGAAATCTGAAATAAATACAAACAGAAGGCACTGCATCTTCAGCAAGAAAAGACAATGCAAGGATTTAGATGTGGCCCCCTTTAATGGTGATAATGCAACTACAGAAGATGCATGGCTAAAGTTTGAGAAAGATAACTTGACAACTGGATCTTTTCAAATTAAGCCAGGTCTCAATTGGAGCCTAGTGAACAGAGATTGCTGAGCACTACTTTAGTACACTTTTGCACAGTTCCACTTCTCTTTATTAACTCTATACTGTTCACATAACAGCAGTGCATAAATGCAAAGGAACTGGAGATATCATTGAGGGAAGGGTTTCAGAAAAGGACTATCTAAATATTTATCCAATTTCATCTGAAGGCAGTCCTACCCAACTGGTTCAATTACGTATAGCTAATGTAAATTTCAAACAGTATTCTAATTCACTCAGGGTCTGAGTTGCTGTGGCAACACATACTTTATATTACGAGCATTTTGTAGTCTGGAGCTATGCATAATCATGACAGGATCTCAGATGTTCTTTCTATCACATGGTTCACTAAATGCGTCTCCCAACCTAACTGCTCACCAGACACACATAGCGGAAGGATTTGCAAATTGACAGTCAACTTGTTTGACCATGTTATGAGCGCACCTTCCTTGGCCTTAAGGTCCTGGGCTGGGACATGTACCTGGAGCTTCTGGCTCAGAGAGAAGGATCCATTGCACCACTAGACCATCAAATTTAAAGCAGTGACATGTGAATTCTTTCTTCACTGCCTTCTGCAGTTCTTGAGTCTGCACGGCCTGCATCAGAACTGTATGACCTTTGGTGTTCCCCTTTGCAGCTAAATATTATGAAGCCCACAGCACAAGGGACATGCTTTTGTGCTAAAACAACCCTACTTGCGTCACAATTTGTGAAAAACCTTGCCACAAAAATGTAGCCAATCTAACATGATAATATCAACGTTTCCCATTCAATTTTGGTGTGTCTACTGTAAGAATGCAGATGCAAAGTCTGTTAATTAGCTAATTTAATGGGATAGACCTTTGAAATCTTGTAATTCCACTACAATCTGGAATATAAAAATCATTTTTGGCAACTGAATCGGCAATGACAGTTATTCGGAAAATAAATAATTTTTCTCATTGAATTTTGACAGGAATGTACCAGAGTATCTTCAAAGACAAAATAAAAACCTGTCACAGAGAATTGGTACACCTGAAGTGTTATTGTAGGATCTACTGACAATTCGTAAGTACGATGCTTTTCAATTAAAATGACAAGAAATGTTTCATCATTATAATGTAATGCAGTAATTACTCTAAAAATAGCTTATAGGATTAATTGTCTTCAGTTAAGACACTGGTTCTGATTTTTCATTCAAAATAATAGTGAGGTTATGGCTCTTATTATCAGCAAATTGTGTTGCAGTTTCAGATGAGGGGCAAATGCATGGTTAAATTCAAATATCCAAAAACCATTGTCCAAATTTTGCTGCTCTACCTCACTACGGACATTCATCAAATGGGATGAAGTTGCTACATTATTGTGCAATAAATATGAACTAAAGTTGTCACACAAAGTCTTGCTCATTCAAAATGATAACCCTTTTCAATGATGTGGTGAATGTTGCTTCTTGTCAATCAACTACTCTGACACTGAATAGTAACATTTATAATTGTGGAGTCTTACGCATACAAAACTTTAATGCTGTTATTCAGGTTTGAATAGTTGTTGGAGATTTCAAATTAAAATTAAAGAAAAATGATTTTTCACTTTTCCTTTGTCTTTCCTTTCCCTCTCCTTCCTGTTTCAGTGTCTGATTTGACATTTAATTCACCCAGGATCTCAGTCCTTGGGTTGTTGATGTTACAATATTTCAGTTTCACTCATTTCAGAGTGACACTGTCTGCATGTCCTGGTTAATCAGGTCCCAGATCCCAGTCTCTCTCACTGTGTCACTATTTGCTCATGCTTTCAGTGGACAATACGCTTCTGAGGAAGGGTCACTGGACCCGAAACATTAAGTAAGATTTCTCTCCACAGATGCTGCCGGACGTGCTGAGATTTCCCAGCAATTTCTGTTTCTGTTTCACTTGCTCAGCAAGTCATAGAGTTATAGATTCACAGAGATGTACAGCATGGCAACAGACCCTTCGGTCCAACTCGTCCATGCTGACCAGATATCCTAAATTAATCTAGTCACATTTGCCAGCATTTGGTCCATATCCCTCGAAACCCTTCCCAGTCATAAACCCATCCAGATGCCTTTTAAATTGTACCAGTCTGCAGCACTTCCTCTGGCAGCTCATTCCATACACACACCACCCTCTGCGTGAAAAAGTTGCCCTGTAGGTCCCTTTTAAATCTTTCCCCTCTCACCTTAAACCTATGCCTACTAGTTTTGGACTCCGCTACTCTGGGGAAAGACCTTGACTACTGACCCTATCCATGCTTGTCATGATTTTATAAACCTCCATAACGTCTCCCCTCACCCTCTGATGCTCCAGGGAAAATAACCCCAGTCTATTCAGCCTCTCCCTGCAGCTCAAATCCTCCAACCCTGACAACATCCTTGTAAATCTTTTCTGAAATTTCAACTTTCACAACATCTTTCCTATAGCAGGCAGATTTACTTATTGATGTCCTGAGTCCTGCCCATTCCAAACCGCATATTGCTTGTTCACTTGCACTATCTTTAGACTCTCATAACTGTTCCTGACCCTCTTAACCTCTTCTGCTGGCTCTCAAACTGCATGTCACTAGGTTTTCCTGCTGTTGTGCAGGTCTATGCTTTGGACTTGAGAAGTGGCCAACATCAGGATTCAGCTTGGCATTTTTCAGCCTCCTCAGGAGAAGAGATTCTGACCTGCTTTCAGGGTTTGTGGGATGGGGGACCTCATTCAGGATAGAGCTATCGCAGTAAACTATTTGGAGCACAGTGATCTCCCGGACAAGTTTTAATTGTCGTGGGGGAAGAAGTGGAGAGAAGTTAGGATGGAATTTCCTAGATTTGCAGTGAAGACCCTCATCATCCGCACCCACAAACTGGCCTGGATTTCATTTTCAAATTGCTTTTTATGCCTTAGTAAACTGCGTTGCATTGTTGGAATGGGAAGAATTTACACAGTAATACACAAGGTGTGCATGATAACCTGGATTGAGTAGTGGAGGATTTTTTTTATCCATCATCATCATTTACTCTTTCCCAAGAGATTATTCAGTGCATTCACATTGTACCATTACAATAGAGCTCAGATTCACCTGATCCTCCTGTACAAGGCTTTGCTACAACAACACTTTGTTAACATTCTTCACCAGTAGCAATTTCCTCAAAGTTCAATTCCTCTCTTCTGTGAAATTATGAATATCCTGCAATAGATACATTACCACTTCTGTGATTCACCACCTTTAACCTTTCCGCAAAAAGCACTCAGAAATGATTTCCACCAGACTATTACCAAATTCATTTACACTCATCTTGCTCTTTAATCTCAAAATCCAGCTACTTACTCTCAAGATCAATAAATTATTCATTAAATTTTACAACTTCACTTCATTATTTATGACGAGTTTGAACAGCTATCCTTGGAAACAGTCAACATGCGGAACTTCGTTAATGAGTGGTTACTTGATTAAAATTAATACAATTTCTGTGTGCGGTAATTTATAATTTTATAATGGTCCATCTATTTCCATTATAAATCTGTCACTGTGTTAAGCATTGAGGTAATTTCATAAGTGGTAAGTGCACATACCCATGGTTGTAGCAACATAATAGAGACAGTACATTATACTCCAGGATCTTAATGGCAAGTTAATGAAAAATAAATCTAAAGGAGATATGTGGGTTGGCCACTTCACAGGCTAATACAAGGGAACCACTGCCTTCATACTATCATATTCCTGGGAAGTTATCATCTTAATTCCTCTAACATTGTCAATTATTCCCTCACTCATGTGCTCAAATATGGCATGAATTACTGGTGCTTCATACAAGTTTCACGTCTGTCCAAACAAGAGGAAGGACAGACACTCTGTAATTCTTCACTTCACTGGCAGCCCTGATACTATACAGTCTCTAACCATGTGCCGACTGATTACCAAATACCCTTTTTGCGCATGCAAACTTTTACGTCACTACCAATCCTTGCATCATTAGTCGATACATTTCCAAGATAAATGAACTCCTTCCCTGCTTTCAATTAGGTTTCATAAACATAAATCATTGGAGAGGCACATGGTTCTTCAGGAACTGGTTGATAAATTTTGGTACAGTCTTCTTAAATCCATAGGCACTAAAAGAGCTGCAAAGGTATTCATCAAGATTGAAGAATGTACCACTGGTGTGTATTCACCAATATAAACCGTCTTTGTACTATGTTATTTGATGCACACAATCTTGATAGATTTTAGCAAGTTGAGATCAGAATATCACTAGTTGTATAATCCAGCATGTCAACGCACAAGAGTGCAAACAGTACAAGGCTCAGTCCCTGCTTCACACGGTGATAGCAGCTCTCTAGCGTGTATACATCAAAAACAGACCATTAATAGACAACACCAAGAGGACACAGTACGCCCTGACACACTGGCCACACTGCCCTACGTCAAGAACATATCAAAACTGACAACGAGACTCCGAAGACCACTAGGAATCATGGTGGTACACAAGCCCACAGCCATGCTATGACAAACACTCACAAGGATTAAAGACCCCATTCCCATGAAATGTAGAACCAACATAGTTAACAAAATACCATGCAGCAACTGCCACAAACATTACATCAGACAGACAGGAAGAAAACTAGCCATCACAATACATTAACATCGGTTAGCAGCAAAATGACACAACGAACTCTCCTTCATATCAGTACACTCAGACAATGAAGGCTTTCAATTTAACTGGGACACGTAACCATAGTAGCCCAAGCCAAACATAGATACGCACGGGAAGTCTTAGAGGCATGGTTCTCCACCCATAATGCAATCAACAAACATGTAGAATTGGACCCCATATACAAACCCATACAGAACAAAACCAGAAATGACACAACTCACCATAACAGACCTGACAGTATAAATTCCAAGCAGAGTAGAACAACATCGCTTCATTTCAGGCCTCACTGATGATGTCACCTACTATGGTGATGAAACGTCTGAACGAAAACAAGCCAGCTCCGTGAACAAATCAACAACCTCACAGACCATTTAAACCAGGGCTAACAGCTAATGCCAAGTAAATGCCGAATATTTCTCCTTGAACTCAGAAGAAATAAGAAAAACCATTTTTAGATATTGTTTTAGGCCTTCTTTGGCTTGAAACTGTCAAATCACTGAGCTGCTACCACTTTCTATGAACAATCTGCAAGACCACATTTGGAGATAGCCAATTTCAATCAGTTAGATTGCTGCAAGGGAGAACATGTAGCTCTATAGGCAGATATTCACAGGGTGCTAGAAGTGCAATTTGCAGAGAACACTTTATTTAACACACTGCGGGTACAGATTTCAGTTGTTCAGAGAACACACCTGTCTACTTGGGAATGTTGATGGTACTATGAAGTTGTATTTATAGCCTCAATGTAACTGTCCAATGAGTGCCATGGGGAACCTTCTCCTTGAATTGCTGTTGTCCTTATGATGATGGCACTTTTCCAAAAGCCATAGGGTGACAGGTGTCAAGACATCAAGTTTTGCGTCCCTTGACGACAACTAAAAGGCAAAGCCACCACAGTCGTACTAGGAGACTGGAGACCTGCTCTCTGATTAGAGAGGGATAACTGGTGGTGGTTTAACCTGAGAGTCACTGCACCTCAGTGGAGGGGAGAATTTGAGAAGGAGGAGCCTTCATGATGACCTCAGGCGATGCAGGAACTGAATCTGCGCTGTTGGTGTCACTCTGCATCGCAGATCAGCCATCCAGTCAACTGAGCTGTTCAACTCCCAACTGATGACGAATAAAATGATAACATGTATTTGAGTTGGGAGGAGTCATTATGTGGTTGTGACACAAAGAGAAAGAGGTTTTCATGATGGTTGATGGTTTGTTGTAGCCTGTTTTCAGTGGGTTTAAGGTGTGAGTCGGATCAGGAAATAATGCTGCTCCTGTTAGCATGAAAGATTGCCCATGCTGAAATCTGTGTCATCTAGATTTTTCTAAATTTACCAACAGTGCTAGTGAGTTTGATCATTTTTAAAGCAGGAGGTTTAAATTGGGCTTTTCAATCTGTGACTCTGGAGCTGCCTGTGCTCCATTAAGAATTAATAGACAGTTCACATCCTTGATTGATCAAACCCATTTCGATGGCAATTAAAATGACTTGCTCCAATTTTTAAAATTTTTTTTCACTGTAGATGTGGGAAAGTATTGTTCAATTAACAACATTATTGTAAAATTCTTCACAATATTGTTTAAATAGTCTCAGCTGTTTAGTTTTATTATTGGTATTTGCGTAGCAGCACTGTGGCTCTTATGGTATTGTATTTTTTAAAAATAGTTTTTGTGAAAAAAATGGTGCATTTTGTAATTAACGTTACTGATACGTAGAGCTGAAAGGTGGTGTGCATTAAGTTGAAAGTTCAGTGTAAAGATCTTGTGTTGTATAGGAAATACCTTTAGGCCATCAGACAAGCAGCTGATACCTGCAAACTTCCCAGACAGCCAATATATAGAATTGGTTCCAAGTAGAGTGACATGTCTACCTGTGGACACCACACCTCGAGGAAGAAAAACAGAAGTTGCCGGAAAAGCTCAGCAGGTCTTGCAGCATCTGTGAAGAAAAAAGTCAGAGTTAACATTTTGGGTCTGGTGACCCTTCCTCAGAACAGACGAAGGCTCTGAAAGCTTTGGCAAGGTATTTACTAGAATGATAGTTTACAGTTACTGGATTTGTGGAAGAATCAGGGTTGTTCTCAGAGTAGATAAAGTTAAGAGGAGATTTGATATGGTGTTGAAAATCATGAAGGGTTTAGATAAAAGTAAATAAAGACAAGTTATTTCCAGTAAGTGAAGGCCCGATAACTAAAAGCCACAGATTTAAAGTGACTGGCAAGCGAATCAGGGATGGTATGAGGAGAAACCAGTTTTAAACAACATGTGGTTAGGATTCAGAATGAACTACTTGATGGTGTGGTAGAAACTGATTCACCGATAGTTTTCAAATGGAAATTGGATGAAAATAGGGAGAAAACCAGTGATGAGCGCTGAGGACTGAGACTAACTGGAAAGTTCTTCGGAAAAGCTCGATACAATCAATGGAGTGGATAGCCTGTTTCTGTGCTGTGCATTCTATGATTCTTTTCAATGTGATCCTTATTATTTGACTTGTCTTATTCCCTTAAACCTGACATCTTATCCTTCACATCCTTCTAAATCTAGTGGGACCTTCTTCAGAATGCCCCAAGAACCCAGCGGACTCTGTTTTGTTATACATTGCTGTTTTAATCCATAGATGGTATGTTCTGATTTCCCGACATCAACCATAAGAAACTTGTTTATAAAGTGAAGCATTTGGGTCTCCAGTGTACCCGTTATTGCTGACTGATGCACTCAGAACACTTTATAGCATTTTTGTGTGTATTAACAGGGTAAAGTGATTCAGCAGCAATTTTACAAGCGTGTTTGGTTTGATCCACCAGTTGTAAGGTGACTGTAATTCACAAGCAAGTGTTTACAAGACCACGATAAAACCAGGTCAAAAAAAACAAGTCTTCTCCTTTGTTCCACCATCAGCTATCTGAAGAATTTGTTTATTCACTGCACACAAATGCATTGGAAAGCGTGAACCCAAATAGAGAAGGGATAAGCAATGAGGTGAGATTAGAGAAGCTTAAGATGCAGAGTCTGGAAAGCAGAATGTTCTGGAAAATCTCAGAAAGGTTTCAAAGTTTACTAAATAATAGATTCAAGGTGAACCCTGATAACCTCTTCAGGAGCATCTAAGGGCATCAAGGATTGAAATATCTTCCAGACATTATAATATAATCAAAAGCATAAGTAAAGCACGATGCTCAGACACAAAAATTGGGGTTCAAGTGGTTGAGACTCAAAAGCACAGCCATTTGTTGCCCTTGATTGTTCTTGTGTTTTCATTTTGTTTGGTTGTAACGAATAGAAAACACAATTCATTTCACTGAAGCGTGCTTTTCAATTTTACGAAACCTCTGGGGATTGCAACAGTTGGCAAAGATGAGCCGAGACCTGAGTTCACAATAAATCTCATCTATTCTACAGTGACAGGTCAATACGATGCCCAGGTTTGCCACGTATTTCTCAGCTTTAGTAATTCTGAGAAAACAACAGTGAGCAGACCATTTCACTGTTCACAACAATGGTGAATTACTTAAACTTAGTTTTGATTAGCACAATCATGCAATCACTCTAAACACAGTGCAAACTAAAACAAAAACTCGAACGTTTTACAACAGACCTGTTTCGGTTACTGGATCTACTTGGCAAAAAGTCATTTTCGAAAATGCGTTCTTTTGGAGGCCATTATTATTATTTATCTAAAGAATTTATATTTCAACATTTGTGAAAAAAAAATTAGGGCTGAGTATGCCAAGAATGAGATTACAATGACAAATTTTGAATTTCAGTAATGTTTCTCTCATTAAATAATGTGGTTCCTTTTTATAAATTATGGGATGGGAGCTTTGCTGTCAAAACCTGCATTTGTTTTGCTCATCTCTGATTGGCCTATAGGAGGTGCTGCTGAGTCACCTTCTTAAACCTCTGCAGCCTATTTGCTCCAGGTGCACCTGTAAGGAAGGAGCTCCAGGAGAGTGACCTTGTGACAATAAAGGAAGACAATATATTTCCAAGCCATGTCGTGACTAGCTTGGAGGAGGACGTCCCGGCACTGGAATTCACACATGCCTACTGCCTTTCTCCACTTAGGTGTAGAGGTTGCGCGTTTTAGAAAATACTGTCTTTGGAAACTAGGGGAGCTGCTGTAATGCATTGTATACACAGGGAACACTGTGACCATTGTGTTCCAGTAGTAGAGAGTGTGAAGTATTCTTCTGGTGGATGAGGTGCAGATCGAAAAGACTTTGAGATAACAAGCATGGGGCTGGATGAACACAGCAGGTGAAGCAGCTTCATAGGAGCAGGAAAACTTGACGTTTCGGGCCTAGACCCTTCATCAGAAATGGGGGAGGGGAAGAGGGTTCTGAAATAAATAGGGAGAGAGGGGGAGGCGGATATCCGTCAAGTTTTCCTGCTCCTATGATGATGCTTGACCTGCTGTGTTCATCCAGCCCCATGCTTGTTATCTTGGATTCTCCAGCATCTGCAGTACCTTTTATCTCTCGAAAAGACTTTGTCTGGGTTGAGTCAAGTTGTCTCGAGGACAGTCATTTTCATCTTAAAGTGAGCTATTTTGTTCCTGTTTGGACCAAGGCTGAAATGAGATTTTGTACTGGGATGACCCAAATGGAGTATTGGTAAGCTGGTCATTGCTGTATAAGTGCTGCCTGATAGCACCACCAACGCTGCTGTCCATGACTTTGCTGAAGATTGACAGTAGACTGATGAAGTGTTATTTGAATTGGTTGGATTTGTCCTGCTTTTTGTGGATAGGACATACCTGGTCAAATTTCACTTTGTTGGGCTGTGTTTGTAACTTTGCAGGAACAGCTTGGCTAGGAATGTGACCAGATCTGCAGCCCAAGTCATCAGCAAAACAGCTGGGACGTTGTTAGAGCCTACTGCAGCATACAGTGCCTTTCAGCATTTTTAAAATATCATGTAAGGTGAACTGTACAGGCTGAATTTTGGCATCTTTGATGCTGAAGACCACAAGAGGAGGCCAAAGTAGATTATCCACTTTGTACTGCTGGATGAAGACGGTTGCGAACTGTTCAGATTTGGTCTCTTTCACTCACATACTGGGCCCTATTTTTGAGGAAGGGGACGTTTATGCATTCTGCGCCTTCTGTTTGTTTTGTATTGTGATTTTAGTAATAAAATGACTCCACAATGGAAAGTGTGTGTATATGAATTCTCACAGCTTTACTCAATCTTATGTGCTTTATGAAATGTTCAGATTTTAAATTAATAGTGTAGTTACTTGATGGATTTCTCTGAGCACTTTTTATCCATACTCAGCTCTTCCATTTAAGCAATTTACAACTAAATTCAGCATCTGTGGAGAGAAAGTGGATTTAATGTTTCAGGTCCAGTCACGCTTCTTCTGTTCTGAAAAAGGGTCACTGGAGCTGAAATGTTAACACTGCTTTCTCTCCACAGATGCTGCCTGACCTGTTGTGTTATTTTCCAGCAATTTCTGTTTTTGTATCTTATTTCGAGTATCCGCACTTCTTTGTCTTTTTGTTTCCCCCACTGTTAAACTGCTTTGATCCAGGTTTAAGTTGGTATTAAAAATAATGAGTACAAGCACACATTAAAATAAAACATGATTTACATTCTCATCAGCCTAATAGTATAAAACATATTTTCTTATACGCGCTGATTTTCTGATGCCCAATACTAGGTTCCACTTGCTCAGCTTTGACATAGAGTTACCAGGATGGTTTAAAATGGTCTAATGACCAGGAAAAAGCAAGCAAGTTATTAAAACAAAATGTCTTACTACATATTTGCATCAAATTTATACAAATTGAATCGGCTGATAAGTGCAACTGTTGTAAATGGTTTCGTTCACACCAGTTAACATGAATTTCCAATGTTGACCCTTAAATTCTATCTGGAACATCCCAAATGGAAAATAAACAAAACTTCCATGCGTGAAAAGCAAGCAAACCACAGAATGCAGCTCCCATTGGTCGGAGCAGTAATATGATGTGTGTGCACAAGCTCAGCTAATGTTTAGTAGCCAGTCCAGCAATGTTGGCTCATCCAGGACATTGGTCTATTAGATTTCTACTCTTCAGCTGGGAATGGCTGCCAACTGTACCACAACCAGAGGTTCGGCTGACACTAATTTGAATCATCGCGATTCCACTGTATCGATCATGTAGCAAATTCCCACATTTACAACCCAATGTAATATCTTTGCTTGTTCAAGAAATACAGACCAGCAATGCCTTGCAATTACCTTTGAATCAAGAATTTAAGTACAAATTAAAGATGAGGAGTAGTGATATTGCACTGACTATTTTGGATTGAAACGTAAGTCCATTTTTTTCATGTAATACGTAGAAGTGTCATCAGATAATGCACTCACTACATAGATAAAAAGGAAGAATGCAATCAGTTATCACTAATTCTCACATCACCTCTCTCCCATAGTTGCTTTCTCTGGCCCCAGGCTATACTTCACCTCAAAAACAAGTGCTCTCCCATGTGATTACCATAAACAGAGTAATGCGCATTCCATCAATGTACTCTCGAAACATTAACCCACTTTCACCTGTTCTGAGGCTGTGACAGCCTGGGGTTCTGGAGGGAGGTCATTAAGTGAAAAGCCCTCCATTTTTACTGGGTGCTTGGGACGGGAATCAGACTCCAAGATAATGCCCACTATTTGACTAAAGGTGAGGATTTTCGAAGAGCCAGCCACTGTGGGCTCGAGGTCAGAGCTCAGCACTATTGCTGTTAGAGCTTGTGTGACACCAAACTTTCAGCTCACAAACCCACAGGGGGCTGCAACACACACCTCGGGAATTCCGAGTACTGAGAGCAGGCAAGAGTGGGTGCGTTGACACTCTTAGAGGGCTTTTCTTCGGAGTTTGGGGATCTGTCTTCTGTCCAGCGATCCACACCTACCCCCTACCCCTTCTGTTACAAGGTGTCAGAGGTAGAGATGAAACTGGCAGAGAAAGACTAAATGCAAGCATTCCTATCAGTTCCACCTTCCTCAATGCAAGTCGGCATGCCAGCAAAACAAAGTGGAAAGTCAAGCAAAAAATGTTAATTACTTACTGGAATCAGCAGTGAAGCACGGTAGCAGGAATTTTGTAATCAACGTGTCTCATTGTTCAGTATGACTGGTCTGTAAATGCTGTGCTTTGCTGCTCCTAAGAACGCTGCTACATCACACACAAACTGTATCTTGTGTAACACACGTGAATTTGTCTCGAAAAGAAATACCTAAAATGATACTTGTTCCTGTTCATTTGTCAGGGTTTGTTAGCAATATCTCAGAGGGAGGACTTGCAGCTTTCAATCAGAGGCCTATGACTTCAAGATCTCCTTCAGAGGCATAAGCACAAATATGAAAGCAGACACTCCAGTGCATTACCAAGGGAGTGCTGCACTGTTGAGGATACCATCTTCTGAACAAGACATTAAATCAAGCCCTGTCTGCTGTCTCAGGTTAATGTAAAGGATCCCATGGCGCTACTTCAAAGAAGTATAAGGGGAACTAACACCGGAGTCTTCACTTCTTTTTATGCCTTCAGCAACAGCATAAAAATAAATTATCTGGCCTTTACTTCACTGTTGTTTGTGGGAGCTTCCTGTGCATATTTTGGCTAATGTGCCCTTCTATTTTACAACAGTGACTACACTTCAAGAAATTACTTAATTGGCTGCTAGATGAATGTAAGTTCACATGAAATACAGACAGCAGTATTCTAAAGGACAAACAGCATTGAAAGCTGGGTAAAATATGCCTCTAAAGCTTTTTTCTGCTTGCATATTACTAATGCAATATAACTGGATATTTATTACGACGGTCCTTACCTTGTGAACTCTGGGTGTGGATAAACTTTTTAATCAGAGCATCAGTGGTTTGGGTGTAGAGACTCAGTGCATATTTCAAGGACTGCATGTCTGGACTCTTTTCTAGGAATGTCTTCTTGAGGCCATTTCCTCCAGCATGGAAATATTGCTAAAGAACGGGGAAATCCATCAAGTAAAGAAATTAAACAATAACAACAGGGCAGAAAAATCATGTCAATAAGACCACTAAATGTTTGTGTAGGTGCCACAAATTCATAGCAGCACATACTTAAACTCTACAGCCCAACTGGATCGTCAGTCTAGAAGCCATTTTTATAATTTGGAGAGTAAGTACATTGGGCCACGACAATTCAAGGTATTTGGCATGTGCCACCTAAATTAGAATCCAAAATCTGTCAATGGGATAATTTTACTTGTTCTAGGAAAGACTGAGTGTAGCAAATATCAGAAACTGGGTTAACTGGATGTGCGAGGGAGTCTACTGAGACTAATGCACCAAATGTTAAGGGAGTATTTTATCATACAGTATTCCTTGCCACACAATCTTTTGTATTTGCTGCACTCAGATTCATCATTGCTCTCAGACAGAAGACGCGGAAAATGTATCCAATTACAGGCGGTTTATACTTTAGTATGGATGACTTTGATATTTTAATGCAGTTAGAAGAACAACAAGCAACAAAGAACACGGCAAAATGTAGTTTTTTTTCTTCCTTGTATAAATTTTGTTTTATACCAACTCAAGATTTCATCTCCTACCCAAACAGAAATTGCTGATTTCTGAGGAAGGGCCACTCGAACCGAAAGGTTAACTCTGATTTCTCTCCACAGATGCTGCCAGACCTGCTGAGATTTTCCAGCAATTTCTGTTTCTGTTGCTGAGTTACAGCATCCACAGTTCTTTCGGTTTTTAATTCATCTCCTACACTGTTCTTGTGACTGTGATATTCTGTGTATTTACTACTACGTCCAAGGTTAATAGCTTTGTGTGAAATTTCTCCGTTACTTCACTTGTAAGAAATTGGCGTTGCTGGTTGGGCCAGCATTTACTTGAAAGGGAGGGTGAGTGGCCTTGTTAAACCGCTGTAGCCTGTGTGTTGTAGATAAATGCACAATCAAGAAAATCTTTACAATATTTAACAAAGAACCTTCATAAATTGATAAGTACAGGTATAAAATAATTCATTAAGCCTGCACCATCCCTCAGTGAGATCGTGACTGGTCTGATTCTGGCCTTAGCTCCTCCTTCCTGGATGGTCCCCCCATAAATGTGACACCCTTGTTGATCAAAACTCTTTCTGATTCACCCTTGAATATATTTAATGCCCCAACATTTACTGCTCTCTATGGAAGAGAACTCTAAAATACTAATGACCCTCTGAAAGAAGCAAGTCTCAGTCTTCAATGGGAGACTCGTTGTCCTTTCAAACTGTACCCATTAGCCCCAGATTTCCCTGTGAGAGGACAATTCCAACCCTCCTCAGAATCTTACATGTCTCAATAGAATCACCTTTCATTCTTCTGAACCCCCAATCAATATAGGCCCAACCCGCTCAATCTTTTCTCTGAAGATATTGCCTTTCTCCCAGACATCAGCCTGTTGAACATTGAGTTTCTTTCAATCTGAGAGTATCCTTTCTTAATTATGACCAATACTGTCTGCAGTACTCCAGGTTCAGTCCTACCATTGCCATGTAGAATTGTGACAAGACTTACATACTTTTATCCTTCAGCCCCTTTGCAAGAAAGGCAAAATTTCCATTTGCCTTCCTAATTGCTTCTTGTGAGCTTTTCATGATTTGTGAATGAGGACTCCCAGAATCCCCAATGCAGCAGCATTCATAATCTCTCTCCATTTAAATGTTTTTCTATTCTTCCTACAGCATTTGTGTGCTAATATCTACATTGGGTCAATAGAAAGCAACAGTAAGTCTGCTCAATACTGATGATCTTGGGGCCCATTTGTACTGTGGTCAATTAGTCCTTAAAAACTATAATGGAACACCTATCATAGATAACAAGGCGTGGGGCTGGATGAACACAGCAGGCCAAGCAGCATCATAGGAGCAGGAAAACTTGACGTTTTGGGCCTAGACCCTTCATCAGAAATGGGGGAGGGGAAGAGGGTTCTGAAATAAATAGCGAGAGAAGGGGAGGCGGATAGAGGAGAGGATAGGCGGAGAGGAGGCAGACAGGTCGAAGAGGTGGGGATGGAGCCAGTAAAGGTGAGTGTGGGTGGGGGGGT
>JAHRHZ010000048.1:13784760-13818364 GCA_024137785.1 Ginglymostoma cirratum | reverse complement strand
GGTCCCCAAGCCTCCGCTTGATTTGCCCGATGTAGAGGAAGCCACAACGGGTACAGCGGATGCAGTATACCACATTAGCAGGTGTGCAGGTGAACATCTGCCTGATGTGGAAAGTCTTCTTGGGGCCTGGGATTGGGGTGAGGGAGGAGGTGTGGGGGCAGGTGTAGCACTTCCTGCGGTTGCAGGGAAAAGTGCCAGGTGTGGTGGGGCTGGAGGGGAGTGTGGAGTGGACAAGGGAGTCGCGGAGGGAGTGGTCCCTCCGGAAGGCAGATAAGGGTGGGGAGGGAAAGATGTCTTTGGTGGTGGGGTCTGATTGCAGATGGCGGAAGTGTCGGAGGATGATGCGTTGGATCCAGAGGTTGGTGGGGTGGTACGTGAGGATGAGGGGGATTTTTTTTTGGTTATTATTGCGGGGACGGGGCGTGAGGGATGTGTTACGGGAAATGCGGGAGACACGGTCGAGGGCGTTCTCGACCACTGTGGGGGGGAAGTTGCGGTCGCTGAAGAATGAGGACATCTGAGATACGGGAGTGGAATGTTTCATCCTGGGAGCAGATGCGGCGGAGGCGAAGGACTTGGGAATAGGGGATGGCATTTTTGCAGGAAGGTGGGTGGGAGGAGGTGTATTCCAGGTAGCTGTGGGAGTCAGTGGGCTTGAAATGGACATCGGTTTCTAGGTGGTTACCGAAGATGGAGACCGAGAGGGCCAGGAAGTAGAGAGAAGTGTTGGAGATGGTCCAGGTGAACTTCAGGTTGGGGTGGAAGGTGTTGGTGAAGTGGATGAACTGTTCGAGCTCCTCGTGGGAGCATGAGGCGCCGCCGATGCAGTCATCAATGTAACGGAGGAAGAGGTGGGGTTTAGGGCCAGTGTAGGTACGGAAGAGGGATTGTTCCACGTAACCTACAAAGAGGCAGGCATAACTTTGGCCCATGCGGGTACCCATGGCCACCCCCTTTGTCTGTAGGAAGTGGGAGGAATTGAAAGAGAAGTTGTTGAGGGTGAGGACGAGTTCGGCTAAGCGGAAGAGGGTGTCGGTGGAGGGGGAATGGTCAGTTCTGCGGGACAGGAAGAAGCGGAGGGCCTTTAGGCCATCTGCATGGGGAATACAGGTGTATAGGGACTGGACGTCCACAGTAAAAATGAGGTGTTGGGGACCGGGGAATTGGAAGTTCTGGAGGAGGTGGGGGGCGTGGGTGGTGTCACGGACGTAGGTAGGGAGTTCCTGGCCTAAGGGGGTGAAAATGGAGTCTAGATAGGTGGAGATGAGTTCGGTGGGGCAGGAGCAGGCGTACATCATCTCAGATGTCCTCATTCTTCAGGGACCGCAACTTCCCCCCGACAGTGGTCGAGAATGCCCTCGACCGTGTCTCCCGCATTTCCCGGAATACATCCCTCACGCCCCGTCCCCGCAATAATAACAAAAAAAGAATCCCCCTCATCCTCACGTACCACCCCACCAACCTCCGGATCCAATGCATCATCCTCCGACACTTCCGCCATCTGCAATCAGACCCCACCACCAAAGACATCTTTCCCTCCCCAACCTTATCTGCCTTCCGGAGGGACCACTCCCTCCGCGCCCCCCTTGTCCGCTCCACACTCCCCTCCAGCCCCACCACACCTGGCACTTTTCCCTGCAACCGCAGGAAGTGCTACACCTGCCCCCACACCTCCTCCCTCACCCCAATCCCAGGCCCCAAGAAGACTTTCCACATCAGGCAGATGTTCACCTGCACATCTGCCAATGTGGTATACTGCATCCGCTGTACCCGTTGTGGCTTCCTCTACATCAGGGAAACCAAGCGGAGGCTTGGGGACCACTTTGCAGAACACCTGCGCTCAGTTCGCAACAAACAACTGCACCTCCCAGTCGCGAACCATTTCAACTCCCCCTCCCATTCCTCAGACGACATGTCCATCCTGGGCCTCCTGCAATGCCACAGTGATGCCACCCGAAGGCTGCAGGAACAACAAATCATATTCAGCCTGGGAACCCTGCAGCCCAATGGTATCAATGTGGATTTCACGAGCTTCAAAATCTCCCCTCCCCCAACCGCATCCCAAAACCAGCCCAGCTCATCTCCACCTCCCTAACCTGTTTTTCCTCTCACCTATCCCCTCCTCCCACCTCAAGCCCCACACCCATCTCCTATCTACTAACATCATCCCGCCCCCTTGACCTGTCCGTCCTCCCTGGACTGACCTATCTCCTCCCTACCCCCCCACCCACACTCACCTTTACTGGCTCCATCCCCACCTCTTCAACCTGTCTGCCTCCTCACCACCTATCCTCTCCTCTATCCATTCTACATCCGCCTCCCGCTCTATCCCTATTTAATTCAGAATCCTCTTCCCCTCCCCCATTTCTGATGAAGGGTCTAGGCCCGAAACGTCGAGTTTTCCTGCTCCTATGATGCTGCTTGGCCTGCTGTGTTCATCCAGCCCCACGCCTTGTTATCTCGGATTCTCCAGCATCTGCAGTACCTTTTATCTATGGAACACCTATCAGCTTGTTTACTCAGTTAGAATTGGTTTAGGATCTATCCAGCAACCAATTTGAGCTGCAAGTTTGGGGATGCTTGGTTAGACAGAGCATTACACATTCTTCAAATATACTGTTGTCATATTCTTCATACTACAGCTAAGTAATGAGGTGACAGTCAAATCAGAAATCCTTCTCTGCCTACAATATGTTTTCAAACAGGCTAGAATAAACTTCTTTGGAACTTGTGCCCCAAAGCTAAACTTGTCTGGTAACTGGTTAAAATTCTGAAATTGATGACAATAGACCCGCTAATGGGCACAATTGAAATTTGAAATAAGTGATGAATTGACCAAGGTGTGACCTTGCTTAGAGAATGAGAAATGTGCTGTTGTCAGCTCTTTTAGTCACTTTGGGAGGAAACGAAGTCGAAGAAAGTCCAATGTGGCTGCCAAATGATCAAAATATGAACTCAGATGTTCATTCTGATAGATTGTAATAGACTCACCAACCTTGCACCATGTGTCCTTTCTTGGCTATCTATTGGAGCTTAACTTAATTGGCTTCATCCAAACTTAAATAAATCTGAAAAATGAATTAATAGATTTGCAACAGAAAAGCAATTGCTGGGAAAACTCGGCAGGTCTGGCAGCATCTGAGGAGAGAGAAACAGAGTTAATGTTTTGGGTCCAGTGACCCTTCCTCAGAACCCGAAACAATAACTCTGATTTCTCTCCGCAGATGCTGCCAGACCTGCTGAGCTTTTCCAGCAACTTCTGTTTTTGTTTCCAATTTACAGCATCCGCCGTTCTCTTGGTTTTTATTTAGTAGTTTGGAAAAGGTTGGTATATATGCTGAACTCGGGGTGGGGAGGAGTAAACTTCAGGTGGAGATGGAGCCCAAAGACAGAGGCCAACAGTTGGGTGTAAGATGGGTAAAGGTCAGCCTGAGAATGAATAGTTACTAATGGGGGATGAGTAGTGGCTGACAATGGGTTGGTTGTTGTAGCAGCCCATGTGATGACAAGGCCTGGTGTATGCGGGCTGGTGTAAGGACATGGGAGAAGGGGCTCAGACCCCAAAATTATTGGACTTGATATCGAGTCCAGAAGGCTGCAGGGTTCCCAAGTGGGAAAGGAGATGCTGTTCTTCCAGTTTGTGCTGAGCTTTGCTGGAGCACTGCAGCAAGCCTGAGACAGCTAGAGTTCCAGCGAAGATCAGTGCACATTGACTCTGCTTTCTCTGCACAGAGGCTGCCAAAGCTGCTGAGTCTTTTCTCCAGCAATTGCTGTTCATGCTTCTGATCTACTGCATCTGCAGTTCTTTGATATTTTTAAATAGATTTGGAATATTGGGTGGAATTGTAAAGGGTGATGGAAGTCCTGACCAGTGAATCGGGAGGGGTCTGTCCCTTCCTGCTTTTGTGTTGGGGCCCAGGGCTCACGCAAGTCAACTTCAACTTTAAAGGGCCAGCGGAGCGCAGTGGGGACACAGGCAATCAGATGGCAGGGACTGGTATTCATTGGTAGGTCTCCACCAGCTGCTGACAGTGCAGCAGGTACAGGTATAAAAAAGTCTCCTGGTTAAACAAGGCGGCTCTGCACCAAACCAACAACTTTACTGTCCACCTCAATTCTATTAGTACGTCGCTCCATCTCTGTCACAGTTCTACAGCACCCTCCACTCCCCTTAAATTTCTATCCCCAAAATTCTTCCTCTATTATTCATTCTATTCAATGATGCCCATCATTGCAACCTTCGATGGTGCCTTTCTTCCTCCTGACCCGATCACTCTAATGCTTGCTTTCCTGGCTTGGCTCCTCTCTTCCGTATCCTCAAACTTAGTGAAATCTCTGCTGTACGTATCCAGCACAAGACTTGTTCAACTATCGCCAGACCGTTATATCTTCATTTTCAGCATTAAAGAGATGCTGGAATAAGCTTGGCTTGTTTTCTTTGGAGCACAGAAGGTTGACAGCTGACCTGATTGAGGTAAATAGGATTATGAGGGGCATGGGCAGGGTGAGTAGAAAGCAGCTTAGTTGAAGGATCAACAACATGGGGAGGGGAGGGAGCAAGGCTATTGTGTCTCAGTGATAATGCCCGTCCCTCTGTGTCAGGGGACCCAGATTCAAGTCTTATATGCTTCAGATGTACATCTGAAATATCTAAAATATTAGAAATATCTAAAAAGGGGTCATAATTTTAAAATGAAAGGCAGGAGGTTTTGAGGGGATTTGAGGTAAAAGTTTTTCACTGCGATGGTGGTAGGGATCTGGAATGCACTGCCTGGGAGGGTGGTTGAGATGGGTAATCTTACAACTTTTAAAAAGTACTTGGATAAAAACTTGAAGTGTCATGACATTCAAGACAATGGGCCTAATGTAGGAAATTGGGACGACTGCAGTTTTTTTTCTTTATTCATTCATGGGATGAGGGCATCGCCGGCTGGGCGGCATTTATTGCCCACCCCTAATTGCCCAGAGGGCAGTTACAAGTCAACCACATTGCTGCGGGTCTGGAGGCATATGAAGGCCAGACCAGGTAAGGATGGCAGTTTCCTTCCTAAAGGACGTTAGTGAACCAGATGGGTTTTTCCGACAATTGACAATGGATTCACGGTTATCATTAGACTGTTAGTCCCAGATAATTATTGAATTCAAATTCCAACATCTGCCTTGGCGGGATTCAAACCCGGGTCCCAAGAACATTATGTGAGTCTCTGGATTAACAGTCCAGTGATAATACCACTAGGCTGTCACCTCCCACGTTAGTAGTATATTCGTGGTGGTACAGACTTGATGGGCTGAAGGACCTCTTCTGTACTGTATGATACAACAATTCTCTGATTACATCCATTTATTTAAATTATATCTTAACTGTTCCCAGGTTTTGTCCCATTCTATCTCTGAAATCACATCCTACTCTGTGTGTTGCCCTGAACACACAACTCATCCGCTTCTGTGTCTCCTTCCATCCGTCCCTACACCTGTAATACATGACTCTGAGTTAAGCAACCTGCACCCTTCAAGCTGGTTCTCTCTACCTGGATCCCTCTGCCCTTATCTCTCCCTCCTGTTCAAACTTTGAAAATCTACTCAAAATACATCTAAGCTTTATTACCCTTCTCATTACATTTCTTTGGGGCACTCATAGAGTCATACAACACGGAAACAGACCCTTCTGTCCAACCAAGTCATGCTGACCACAATCCCAAACTAAACTAGTCCCACCTGCCTGCTCCTGGCCCATATCCCTCCAAACCTTTCTTGTTCATGTACTTACCTAAGTGTGTTTTAAATGTAACTGTGCCTACATCCACCACTTCCTCAGGAAATTCAATCAACAAGCTCATCCCCTGTATAAAAAATTTGTCCCTCATGTCCTTTTTAAATCTCTCTCCTGTCACCTTAAAAAAGTGCCCCCTAACCTTGAAATACCCATCCTAGGGAAAAACACCTAGCATTGACCCTTTCTATACCCCTCATGATTTTATAAACCTCTATAACATCACCTCTCAAACTCTTATGCTTTAGTACAAGAAGTCCCAGCATATCCAGCCTTTCTTTATAACTCAAACCTTCCATACCTGGCAACATCCCGGTAGATCTCCTCTGAACCCTCTAAAGCTTCATAATATTCCTTTTTTCTCTCATTCTGGGCTCCATCTCCACCTATCATTTACTCCTCCTCCTTCCCTCCACTCCACCCTTAGTATATATACCAAACTTCTTCCAGTTATAATCAGTTCTGAAGAAGGATCACTAGATCTGAAACGTTAACTCTGCTCTCTCACCACAGATCCTACCAAACCAGCTGAGTTTTTCCAGCAATTTCTTTTGTGTTACAAATCTATTAATTCATTTACTTCATTTTTCAGATTTATTTAAGTTTGGATGAAGTTAATTAGGTTAAACTCTGGTAGATAACCTGTCATGAAGGCATCTGAGATATTTCTCTACATTTTAAGCCACTGCATAAATGTAAGATGTTATTGCCCATTCCATAATGTGTCTGGAAATGACCTTTTCTCATTACCCAGTAGCTACCCATTATCCAATTTATATTAACTTGCTCTAAGTTAAATATATCAAACATACACTTGATCTTGCTTTTCAATGTGGAATCTATTAATGAAGTTTACTTGCCCACATTTATGGTGCTGTTCTAGAGATTATGACTATCACCATGTCTCAACAACACTTATCAAGTTTGTTTTCTGATCAGATACAAGTGGGAAAATACTGTTGTAGATTCATGAATGGAATGCTGTCATCGGGATTACAAAGCTATGTTCCTATTCACATTTTTATTTTACTCTGATCTTTTTAGCATGTCTACTAGTTGTTATAAATCCCTCTCCTCCCTGCCTTACAACCTGTAAAGCAATGTGCAAACTCAAATACGTAAATTCTAATGAAACAACAAGGATCAGAGTTTTAGAACAATGGCAAGAACCTTGGGGGAAGAGCCTTTCTTATTTAATCAGGAATTTAATTATGGTGGCCTCAAGTTCCCTGCGCTGGTTTACACAAGAGAATACAACCCTTTGATTTTCCACACCTCCTCTGTGCCTTATTCACAAAACATTTCTGTTAACATGTGACAAGAAACAATGTCACACTAACAGGACAACCTCAGACAGATTTTGGTACGATAAAGAATCCCTGAACGTATGTCTTTGAGTTTGCTGTTTTTAGCAGCAATTTCAATAAAACTGTGTGGCACTGTTTAGTCATCATCACGGGTTTCAATGATCATTCACACAAGTTTTCTTAGGTCGACTCACTGAAATATGTTTGGAACAGAAGGGAGGGAGAAATCTGATGGATTTTATGCTGAAGTTAAAAAGAGGGGAGAATCAAATGAAACAAAAGAGAGGGCCACGGTTTGTTCGAAGCTGATTAAATAACAAAGATGGCAAGGAACAAGAAGCAAAAGGAATCATAACGGTGGCATAAAGAAATAAAGCATTAATACATACTAAGTGTGAATAGCAGAATAAAGGCCTTGAAAGCAAAAATATGAGAGCAAGATATAGACTGGCGTTGGGGAGTGGGGGGAAGACATCCAAATGGAGGACAAAGATCATGGTCTGAAATTGTTGAATTCAATGTTGAGTCCAGAGGGTCGTTAAGTGTCTAACTGGAAGGGGAGGTGCTGTTCCACATTGTGTTCATACAGTTATCCACACAAGTGTTATACACAATGATGAGAGAGAACTGAAACCCTAGAGGGATAAAAAAACAGTCATGCTGGATCAATGAATGATCAGAGTACCATGGGAATGGAGACCAGTAGATACTACTAATTCCCAAGGGCACCAGTAACATGGGCCCTGAACAGGGGATACCCCTGTTTGCCTCCTGAAATGCCCATGATCAGTGTGTTTTGTGAAAAGGAACGGGTATGTGCTTTATTAACCCCTGGGTATGTAAACAATTTGATGAATGAGTATCAAGCCTGTCATAGATTTAAATAAAGAGGATTATTTATTCACGTATTCAACCCCAAACAGTGAACGTTGCATCTCTCACTAAGTCTACTTGTACTTTTGGAAAAAACAGAATCTTGGAAAAATTAAAGATTTTCAACTATGGGCTCAATTTTCTTGCTAAATAAGTGATTTTATTCTGGTACAATATAAAGGAGGCTGATTGAGCACAATTTTTCATAATCATCTCATGTACAGTTATTGTAAGGGCCATTTAAATAGCCCTTATATTTTCAGAATCATTGAATTCTTAAAGTGCAGAAACAGGCCAATTGGCTCAACAAGTCAACACCACCCCTCCAAAGAGAATCCTACCCAGACCCATCTCCTGCCCCTTCCCTGTGACCCTGCATTTCCCATGGCTAATCCACCTAACCTACACATCCCTGGACACTATGGGCAATTTAGCATGGCCAATCCCCCTAACCTGCACATTTTTGGACTGTAGGAGGAAACCAGAGCACCCGGAGGAAACACACAGGCAGCTGCCCAAGGGTGGGATCAAACTCAGGTCCCTGGCGTTGTGAGGCAGCAGTGCTAACCACTGAGCCACTGTGCCACCCCAGCATCAGAGCACTTTTCCAATGTTTCTAATCTCTGTTACTCAAGGATCAAACAAAGAAAAATGTGATGTATTTCTACAGAAACATCAATAAATCCATCCAGACATGAGCATATCTATTCACCTTTATTTCCAAAGGAAAATCCAACTTCCAAGATGATCCCATTTCCCAGCTTTCCTCAATTTGACTCAAAAACAGGCAGATTGGACAAAGGAAAGCCAGTGCAATGTGACAAGTAGGGACTGGATATTTTTAAGTTGGGCTTCGATAGACTCCTGATAGCTGAGGCAACAGAAGGACATTGAGGATAAATGGGAAAGTGGAATTCGGAACACAAACGTGTCAACTATGAATGGCAGAGCAGAATTGTAGGACCAAATGGCCTACCACTGCTTCTATTTCATGTAAGTGTTTTGATATCTGCCTGATAAGGACCGAGATTTTATCAGCATCTGGGAGACAGTGGATGGGGTGGGTTTGGGACCTGATGGCAAAATCATGGACAGCTCCCCAACTGGATGCAAAGAGTCTGCCCATTTCGAGGGTCTGAGGAACTGATAATGTGTGGCTATTTCACAGTGCCATTGCTGAGTGTACACCTTTCATTAATGCCACTCTACCAAATTAGTTTACAATGAACTCAATTAACTGTCGCATTTAAAATCATTTCACATACATCATGTAGATGAAGACTTAGTGCTTCATGAAGAACTATCACAGGCATCAACTTGAGCAAACTCCTTGGATTGACTCCCAGCTGGATACTTCTGATAATCTACTATCATAAACAACGGAATGCAGGTAATCCCACACGTTTTAATGAATATTGAGAATGGGTGGATTATCAGACTCGAAATGTCGACCTTAAATGTACATCACAGGAGGGGAATTATGACAGACTGTTATTTCAGAGACCCAGGCAGTATTCTGAAGACCTGGAAGATGGTGGAATTTGAATTCGATAAAAATCTGGAATTAAAGGTCTAATGACGACCATGAAACATTGTGCAGATAACGGCAGGTGAAGTCAACAGTTCACGGCCTGAGACAGAGTTCCATAAAGCTGGAGGAAATAGACGCTAACAGGCTCTGCGAAGTAGCAATATACCCTGCCTTATGAATATGTTAGTGGAAATTGAGGAAGCTGCTTGATGCTTTAATCATGATTCCTGCCTTACTCAGGCCCTTTCCTTCATCTTTTATTTTGAATTATTGAAGAGAGGCGCCAACTCCTGTTCCCACATGCTGGGGAGGTTCACTGAAATAGGACTGAATCTTACTTTTTGATTAAGTGTGAGTCACGTTGAGTTTGATGGATTGAGTCCTTTGGTGGAGCTGAGTGAGAGTTATCTCATTCTATCTTACCAAACTCACCGCATTAACTGGTAGTCCCATCCCTATCGGAGGTATTTCATTTCTGGAACAACTTGCCACTCACTAGCCACCTGGGATCAATCCACATCCCTGCCATAGGCTCCATCTTTAAAAGACCATTGTGTACCCGAGCTAGCACTGTCAGTCCAGAGCTGTCCTGCACAGTGGCTGACATTCGGCTCAGACATGGCAAACGGGGTAATCAGCAGCCTCCCTGTGTGGACAAGGAGATGGCGCACCTATTGGACAGGGTGGCGCACAGATGGCATGTCTTCTTCCTCACAAGACCAGCTTTGGAGGCTGAGAGACCAGACCATGCCCAGCTGATCAGCCATCTTGAGGAATGCACAGCAATGTCGGAAGAAACACAATGTCCATAATTGCTTTATGGTCATCACAGAGCATACAGCATAGAACATTACAGCGCAGTACAGGCCCTTCGGCCCTCGATGTTGCGCCAACCTGTGAAACTAATCTGAAGCCCATCTAACCTACACTATTCTGTTATCATCCATATGTTTATCCAATGACCATTTAAATGCCCTTAAAGTTGGCGAGTCTACGACTGTTGCAGGCAGGGCATTCCATGCCCTTACTACTCTCTGAGTAAAGAACCTACCTCTGACATCTGTCCTATATCTATCACCCCTCAATTTAAAGCTATGTCCCCTCGTGCTAGCCATCACCAGCCGAGGAAAAAGGCTCTCACAGTCCACCCTATCCAATCCTCTGATCATCTTGTAATCATTGATCATCATTAGACCCTAAATTCCAGATTTTTTTAATCAATTTTAAATTCCACCATCTTCCAGGTCTCCAGAACATTACCTGGGTCTCTGAAATAACAGTCCAGCAGTAATACCACTAGGCTATCTCCCCCCATCCCCAACCAAACCATTAGGCAGATTTTGACTCCCTACTAAATTTACTTCCTTACCTGTGAGCATACATAACCCTGTCAGCAACACTGTGAGAGAGGGATTACTATATCTTTTCATGTTCCTGGTTAAACTCGGGACTTCTACCACAAAATCATCACTAGAGTAAGCAACCTGAAGCTGAGGGAAGCCAGTGTCTAATACTTTCAGCATGCTATTGCTTCCAATCTTCCATTTACTGACAGCAATGAGAACAGAATTATAGTTTAACATGACCCAGTCGAAAGGTGGCTTTGACCTAAGGAAGGGTAGCAGCTCACGGGAATAAAGCAGTTTAATAATGTTATACATTTGAGCTGATTTAATTCATGAATTAAATAAAGGGTAAGTGCTATCATCTGGTCAAAAAAATTTACATATGTAGGATGTAGGTCGAGTTCTAATAATTTGAAGATCTAATAGAGAAAAGATTTTTCATAAACTAGTACAATAAATTCTGCCAGGCTGTATGTTGACACTATTAGTTCAAATCATAACAGAAGTCACTGTATTGTAAGAGAATGTCATTTAGCTTCTTAGTGAAATAATAACTCGGTGAACACTGCACTCCGTCCTGGATACTGGCCATCTATAACTGAACTGAAGAATTCTACAGTCGTGAAATTGGGCTTAGCTTTGCAGTAAAGTGAAATGTTGATGGAAATGAAAGTCGGTCAGGACACAAAATGAGCAGTAAATTCACTATCATCCATCTGGCGCCATAACCCAGGACCAGTGCATCTATTGACAGCTTGTGGAATGTCAGTGTGTGATGAGTTTCATTTGGAGACTGAAGATTAATCCATTGCCAGTGAGAAAAATATTCTTGTGTTCCTTTTCCCAAATCCTTTTGCGCTGTGATAATTGACTGGGGAAACATCAATGCAGTTGTGCAGCTGTGCCCACTCAGAATCCAGAAAATATAAAATTACCTTTATTGTAGCCAACACTACTTCCATTATAGAACACTGACGTGGACTGAGACTTTTGACCTCTTCCCGAATCACATGATCCTGTTTGAAAAGGATATTAAAGAAGACACATTCAGTTTACTGAAATTAATAAACATTTCAAAGTGACCTAATGGAGAAATTATTCAATGAGATCAGTTTGCCAGAAGCCTAAGTAACGAATCATACCAAGAAATTACTGACTACTGTTAAAGAGTCTACGGTATTAGATAACCTTTAATGTAATGATCAGGGTTTGTGGACTGAAAAATTCAGCACTTTAGATTCAGGATACATATTCTTCTAGTAGGAACATTTCTAATGAAAGTTGATGTATTACATATTTGTTAAATTAATGCAATATCTTGCATACATTTGCACAGGTTGTTATAGCAACAGTATTTGATAAAGAATGGAGCTCTTTAATGTGTGTCAAACTTCAGTGTGACAGCATGGGCACACATCGAAAAGTTCAAATTTCCTGAATAATACCTGTAAAAGTGTTTATAATCGCTGTCCCTGGGTGTAACTGTGTTCTGCCTTTCTGTCAATTTAAAATAAATAGAAGGAGCTCCAATTTCTTAATAGTTCTGAGGAAGGGCCAATGTACCCAAAACGTTAACTGTGATTTTTTTTTCTTCACAGATGCTGCTAGACCTGCTGAGCTTTTCCAGCAACTTCTGTTTTTGTTCCCAATAGCTCTGTCTGGATCTTGGGGGGAATGAATCCTTGCGTCACTTTTAAAAATAGAATGCAGTTGTCTCGATTTTCAATGGGGAATTTACTTTCCACAATACGCCAGAGAATATTTTTTGATGACAGTGCAGGAATCGTCATTCACAAAAGTCTAATCCCCATCATTTAAAAACAATTATACACATGAATATAATTCAGACTGGGAATCCTTCAAATTGTGTGAGCTTTAACTGTATACAGCATGGACTAACATAAGGAATTCAATTGTTAGTTCATGATGTATGGATGAAAGGTACAGATTTCTATAAGGAAGGGCAGTATGGAATATAAGCATTCTAAACCATGCTAAGTACATTTATATTGATACCTTCAGCTTTGATAATTGGCCCAAGTCCTTAGCTGCACTGAAGATCATCTGTGGTCCCTGGAAGAACAAGATGAAGAGAACATGATTTCAAGTGGGCAAAACAATTGGCATGAATATAGAAAATATCCTTTCAGCAACGTTTTATTTTAAAAACATTTAAAAGATCTGTAAAAGGTGACCTTTTATGACAAACCTGTAGTCAGGATTTTATGTGAATAAGATGCAAAAATCAGTGATGCTGTCTGAGCTGCTGTTAGGTTTGCAACATTTCTTGCTTGTAGATCGTCACATTTATTGTATCAATTCGACAAAGTCCAAGAAAAAAAGCCATTGCAGCAGGTTGATCATAATGATGTGCTACTCAAAATCAGTATGTTACACAGCAATTAGGTAGCAATTGGTTTTTATCGTTCACATGACAAATTCTGATATTTATGCCCTGAGGTGGTGACAGGGATGGAGCTTTTTTTTTCCTTTATTCATTCACAGGATGAGGGCATCGCTGGCTAGGCAGCATTTATTGCCCATCCCTAGTTGTTAAGAGTCAACCACATTGGTGTGGGTCTGGAGTCCAGAACAGGTAAGGATGGCAGTTTCCTTCCCTCAAGGACATTAGTGAACCCGATGGGTTTTCCCAACAATTAACCAATGGATTCATGGTCATCATTAGATTCTTAATTCCAGACATTTATTGAATTCAAACCATTTGCCACGAAGGGATTCAAACCCAGCTCCCCAGGATATTATCTGGGTGTCTAGATTAACAGTCCAGCAATAATACCACTAGGCCATTGCTAGACTCTTCAATACAACTGGATTTCTTGATAGGCATTTTTTAGAGGGTGCTAAGGAGCCGATCACATTGCTGTGGGTCTGGAGACACACATAGGCGAGATCAGTCAAGGATGGCAGACTTTCTTTTGTAAAAGATTATTACTAAACTAGATAGGTTTTTACAACCAGAAGCAAGATACGGCTGCTGCTGGAGATTTGAAAGAAAATTAGAAAATGTTGCAGAAGACCTTGGTCTGGCAGCATTTGTGGAAAATTCTGTGACTCTTCTTCAGAACAGATGCTGCAAGACCTGCTGGTTTTTCTAGCATTTTTGGTTTAGATTTTTACAAGCGTTGCTGATACCAGTTTTGTTTTTAATACCGGATTCATTTAAAACATTGAAATTAAATTTCTCAACTTCTGTGGTGAGCCTTGAACTGATGTTTCCAGGTCATTAGTTGAGGCCTATAGGTTATTAGCAACGTAACCACAATGCTACCCTATCCCCTGTACAACAGTAAAACTTTACAGGACTGACAAACACGCTGGCTGTGTTTCTTTAATATAATCAATGAAAACGAGTAATCTGTTTCTAAATCATCAAACAGTTAATTTCACCTGAAAATGTGACAAACGAGATGATGAAACATAATGTAACATCATTCCCTCTGTGTAACATTATGTATGGTGTCAAGATATGCAGGAATCTACATAAAATGGTGGTGCCCTACATTTTCACAGTATAGTGATAAGTGTTCGGCAAAACAAGTTATTTTGAATAAATAAGTTCTCGATGACGGTGATTGTATGTAATTCAGTCAGTTGAACTGCAGGCTAAGGTTCTGTATTGGACAACAGAACCATAAGATGTAGGAGCAGAATTACACCATTTGGCCCATCGAGTCTGCTCTGCCATTTAATCATGGCTGGTATGTTTCTCGATCCCATTCTTCTTCTCGTAACCTTTGATCACCTTATAATCAAGAATCTATCGACCTCTGTCTTAAATACACTCAATGTCTTAGCCTACACCACCTTCAGCAGCAGTGAGTCCCACTGACTAACCACCCACTGGCTGAAGAAATTCATTCTCATCTCAGATCGAAAGTGTCGTTTCTTCACTCTGAGGATGTGCCCTCAGGTCCTAGTCTCACCTGCTCGTGCAAACATCTTCTCCATGTCCACTCTATCCAGGCCTCTTGGTAGTCTCTAAGTTTCAGTCAGATTCTCCCTCATACTTCCAAACTCCATCGAGCACAGGCTCAGAATTCTTAACCGCTCCTCATATGACAAGCCCTTCATCCCAGGGATCAGTCTCGTAAACCTCCTCTGGGCCTTGTCCGAGGTCAGCACATCTTTCCTTAGATACCGAGCCCTAAACTGCTCACAATTTTCCAGGCGCGGTCTGACCAAAACCTTATAAAGCCTCAGTGTTGCATCCCTACTCTTGCGTTCTAGCCCTCTTGAAATGAATGCTAAAGTTGCATTTGAATTCTTTTGGAGGCCCACTCAGCCTCACATCCTTCTGAGATTAAGAACTGCATACCACATTTGAGGCTGTCAAGAGAAAGTTGGGACTGCACAGACTACAACGAAGTATTTGTCTTGGGGTACTCCTGTTCGTCAGGCAAACAGATATCAGCACCACTAATAATGGAGGTCCAGAGCAGACCAATCTCTGTGGGGGATACTATTCCTCCAATGTTCATCTATTAGTTGTCTCAGACTGACTCTCTTGACAGCAATTCTTAGGACAGGAGCCAAACACAATAAATCTGAGTTGATATTTTGATGGAGTTCCACGGTCAAAGGCATGGCCTTTGAGTATTTAAGTGGCTATGCAGGACTCCATGCTGCTGTATAAATTAGTGAGCATTCACCCAATGCCCTCAACAAAGAGCATCAGAAATCCTTCTCATTCTTCTTACTGGGATCTGGCTCCAGAAAAATTGATGCCCATGTTTGCTTTTGTATGAGTGACTACTTAAAATAAAGAATCTATTGAATATGGAACACTTTAAGACATGTTGTACGAACACAATTTCTCTTTGGAGTTTTGATCAAAACTTAGAAAATGTTATGATCAACATTTCTTTAAGAGGGCAACTTTAACAGGAAAATGGAATACAAGCACATAATATAACCTATAGCTGATGATTTAATTACCTGAGTTGCTCATGTAGGAGAAACACTTAAAATGCAGAAAATTACAGTGTCATTTGAATGTTTAATGTTCTCCCACTAAAGCTCTCTCTCTCTGCTGTTTCTGCAGAGACCATAACTTTAATTTGAAATCTGCTACTAACATATCCAAGAGACAAATTTAGTATAAGTATGAGAAGTATTTCAAAATATTGCCAACATCTTTATCCCTTTGAGGTTATAATGTGCATAGAAACCAATTTTAGAACAACAGAAAATGCAGGAAGTACTCAGCACATCTGGCAATGCCTGTGAAGGGAGACCTTCTTGATTTCTCTGTCACCATGCACTATCACTACCACGTGCTAATATTCATAATAAGCTCATGTTGATTCCCACTGCTACTTCAGCTACACCTCCTTACTGTTTACAATTTGGAAGCACTCCATTCTGTCCTCCCAGTATCCCTGATTGCATCGCATTGGTTCTGATGATACAGTCTCGTGCATCTATTCTTTTTCCCTTTCCCACTGTAGTCTTCAGGGTCCTCGACTGTATCCACCACATTTTCTCCCCTTCTGCTACCACCCTTTCTCTTTCTGAAAGGATTCTCTGCATTCCCACCTTCCACACCACAAGCTTCAATATTCACCAGATCCTTTTGTCTCCTCCAGCCCGGTGCCAAAACCAATCACATCCTTAACTCCTCACTCCTCATCGTTCAAAGCCTAAACACACTTTCCAAATGAAACATGTACTTCCTTCACTTTATTGTATATGCTGCCCACAATGTGTTTTTCTTTACACAGGGGAGACTGAAACAGACTGAGTGGCCGCTTTGCAGAACCCCCTCTGCTCAGTCTGCAACATTAACCTGGAGCTTCCCATGCCCTGTCATTTTAATTATATACCTTATTCTCCAGCTAACATCTTTGGCCTTGACAACACAGTGTGGAGCTGGAGGAACACAGCAGGCCAGACAACATCAGGGGAGGAGGAAAGTCGACATTTTGGGTCGGGACCCTTCTTCAGAAACAGGGAGGGGGAAAGGAGCTCAGAAATAAACAGAGAGGAGGGGTGGGGCTGGGAAGGTAGGTGGGATGGTGATAGGTGAGTGCAGGTAGGGAGTGACGGGGATTGGTCAGTGGGATGGGAGGAGTGGACAGGTGGGAGAGAAGATGGACAGGTTGTATTAGGTCAAGGAGGTGGGGATGAGAGGGAGGGTTGGACATGGGATGAGGCCTTCTCTGTTTCACTGCTCCAGTGAAGCTCAGCTTGAGGAACCACACCTCACCTTTCGATTTGGCACTTTACAACCAGCTCCAAATCGAGTTTAACAATTTCAGACTGTAAATGTTATTGTTTTGGTTTGTTTTACTCTTTGCATGTTTCAGTTTTCTCTATTTTTTGCTTTCTGACAGCGATTTACCTGTTCCAGATGCATCTCCTGTTTCTTTCATTTCTCTGTTGCTATTTCCTCTCACGCTAGAGAACTAACTCCTCTGCCATTCCATCTCTCCATCTTCTGCCTGATCACAGACCTTGCTTTGTTCTTGCCTCAAACACCCCTCACTCAAATCTCATTCCACCTCAAAGTTTCCCCGTTCTCATGAAAGGTTAACCTGAAAGGTTAACACTGTTTCTTTTTCTACTGATACTGCCTGACTTGCTGAGCATTTCTGGTCTGCTTTCTTTTAATTCACTCCAGGGCTGTGGGCTTCACTGGGTTGTCCAGCATTTATTACTCAACTCTACCTGCCATTGAGAAGATCACAGTGAGCTGTTTTCAAGAAGTCCATTTGTTGTGTGCTAGACACAATACTTACCAGAGAGGGAGTTCCAGGATTTTGACCTAACACCACTGAAGGAACGGTGATATATTTTCAAGTCAGGATGGTGAATGGTTAGGAGAGAAACTTCTGCTGCTAGTGTTCCCATGTCCTGCAGCCCTTGTTCTTCTAGATGGTCATGGGTTTGACAGATGCTAACTAAACCGTGTAGGCAGTTACTAGAGAGTGTTGGTGGTGAGGGGAATGGATGCTTGTAGAAGTAGTGCCAATCAAGCGGGCAGCTTTGTCTTAAATGGTATCAAGCTTCATGAGCAATGTGGAGCTGCACCCATCCAGAGAGGGGAAGCAATGACCTAGTGGTATTATTGCTGGACTGTTAATCCAGAGACCCAGATAATGTTCTGGGGACGCAGGTTCGAATCCCACCATGGCAGATGGTGGAATTTGAATTCAATAAAATATCTGGAATTAAGAATCTAATGACGACCATGAAACCATTGTTGATTGTTGGAAAACCCATCTGGTTCACTAATGTCCTTTAGGGAAGAAAACTGCCATCCTTACCTGGTCTGGCCTATATAAGACTCTAGACCCTCGGGGCAATTAGGAATGGGCAATAAATGCTGCTTGGTCAGCGATGCCCTCATCCTGTAAATGAATTTAAAAAAAGTGGGAAGTATTCCATCAGACTTTTGACTTGGGCTTTGCAGATGGTGGACAGGTTTTAGGGAGTCAGAAGATGAGTTACACGCTGCCAGATTCTTAGCCTCTGACCTGCTCTGGCAGCCAAATATTTATATGGCTAGTCCATGTCAGTTTCCAGTCAATAGTAACTGCCAGAAAGTTGATAGTGGGGAATTCAGTGATGGTAATGCTATTGAATGTCAAGGGGTGATGGTGAAATGGTCTCTTGTTTGAGATTGTTATTGCCTGGCACTTGAATAGCGTGAATGTTAATTATCGTTTGTCAGCCCAAACCTGAGTATATCAAGGTCTTTTGTATTCAGATGTCGACTGTTCCAATGTTGGAGGAGGCATGAATGATGCCATTCATTGTGGACATGTCAGTGAATAGCTCCTCTTCTCAACTTATGATGGAAGGAAGGTCACTGATGAAATAGTTGGAGTTGGTTGGGCTGAGGACACTATCCTGAGGAACCTCTGGACTGATGCCCTGGAGTTGAGATGACTGACCTCCAACAACCACAACCACCTTCTTTTGGGCCAAGTCGGACAAAAACTGCAGAAAGTTTTCCAATTTCATTCGGGTTTCTTGATGCTACACTGGGTCAAATGGGGCCTTAATGTCAAAAGCAGTGACTCTCACCTCCCCTTGTCTTTTTATTTAAGTTATCAACACCTGCAGAATTCTGTTTTTCGCACAGGGCATATGTGATGCTGAAATATATGATAATACTAATTTCAACCCTGAATTACAAGACCTAGTCCTCAAAATACCGTATTTGTAACCAGCATAAAAACTGAAAGTAATGTGAATGCTGTTACCTGGGGTTGAATTTAAATATCTTATTCAATTTATTTCTTAGATATCTCTTCACTGGACAAAAATGTTGGTCATGTTTGATGTCACCATGCTATAGAGACTGAGTCTTCTACTTTTCTTTACAATAATGACAAAATAGATATTATTTGATTTTCTCTCAATACATACTAAAAAGGTTAAAACACATGGGCTACGTTCAAAATTATTGTAAGTTTTAGAACCTTTGAGGAAAACACAAACGGTGCAGTATTTCTGCTTTGAATCAGCCAGCTATAAAGAACATTATCTTATACCTAGTGATCTTAGAGGGGGATTAAAAAAATGTTTTGCCTTAAGAGAATGCCAAGTACAGGTAAATTCTCAGAGAATTATCCTTCATAATAGGCATTGCTCTGAGCATTTCAAACGCCACACTGAAGTACAAGTCCCAGGAAAGGCAGTGTGTAAAGAGCAGTTTAATTTGTTGTGAGCATTTGTGACAATCGGTAGTTGCAACTGATGAGTATTTAACTTCTCATCAAACTGACTCGTACCAATGGGTGGAATTTAATGTCATCCTCCAAAGCAAGGTGGGAGTTGGGGCGGGGCAGGGCAGGGCAGGGGGAGGTGGGACGGAGCGGTGGGTGTGGCGGGGGAGGATGAGTTGGTATGTGACATTTAATTGTATGAGGGTAGCACATCCACTGTTTCACCACATCTGCCTGAATAAGTCTGAACTGGGAAGCCTCAATAAGTGCAGAAGTCCATGGAACATCATTGGCAAAAGTCTAACTCAGTCTGAGTGATGACAGAAAGGATAATTAACATTTGTTTTTCTCGTGGGATATGATAAGTGTTTAGAAAAGGTCAAGTACATCAGGAAATCCAGAATACTTTGAAAAGAACTGGAATACAAAGATGAGCGGAACTTTTTATTTAGGAAGAGAGCAGTTTATGATTTGGAATACTCCAATCGAGGGATATCATAACATTCAAGAAGAAACTGTCAGAAGGAAATTAGGTAACTTGGGGAGGTTGCAAGCTAATTTGGTTGGTGTGTGGGCACCAGGGTGTAATATTGAAAGTAGAAACACGAATGCAGAGAGGTTGGGGACCTGCAGTGTTAGAAATATTACAGAGTTAGCTGGTATCATAGAAAATACAAAAAGGACTAGGTTGTTAATCTGGTAAACATCTGTTTGGCAAAGGATGAAGCAGGAGACATGTACAGTAGGTTTGTTCACACTATATTCTGTTCCCATTCACAGACCAGCCTCTGGAAGGGGAACGAGTTCTTATTCAAAAACCTATTCAGACACGTTACGACACACCTGAAGGTCAAGCAGTACTTGAGAAACCAGACCGTCTGACCCATTAATAGGGCACATTTCCACGGCACCACAAGTCAACTGGTTCTTCTAAATATGCCCTAACAGTTCCTCCATTAGGACCAGCCTCTCTTACTCACTACTGAAGCATACTTATTGATGTTTTCAAGGTCAAGTCTTGTGGTACAATGTAGCCTCCCTATCTTTGGGTCAGAAGTTCCAGGTTCAGTTGCTGCCTACCCTGAATGTGTATGGTCACATGTCCAAATGGGGTGGTTCAACAAATTCAAACTTCCAGTTGGAGAAGCTCGAGCCTTTCGTCTGGAGCATCACACATTTCCTAGACCTGGAAGTCTACCTCCTACCTGCTGATGGATCCCACCTGCCAAACTGGCAGGAGTTGGAGACTGATGACACCACATGGAGAGGGGGGACATGGATAGGGCTGCTCTGGGTCCTCTCCTGCAGGGATCGAGTGCTGGTCAGAAACTAACTGATGAATGGCATCTTGTGTTACTAGTTGATCACTGGGGTCCCTTCCCCGGAGTTCGTCACTACAGTGCCGAAGATGCTTATTGACAAGAAGGCTGCACTGGGTCCCTGCTGAGGTGTTGAGCCTTCCACTGAGGAAGGGAGGCCAGGCCCTGGTCTAAGTGGTGAGATTTTTAAAAAAAAAAAAAATCACTGATGGGCATCGTTGGCTAGGCTAGCATTTACTAACAGTCACTAGTTGCAATAGGTGGTGGTGGGTTGCCTTCTTGAACTGCTGCAATCCATGTGCTGTAGGTTGACGCATGATGTCCTTAAGGAAGACGTTCCAGGATTTCAACCCAGCGACAATGAAGCAATGGTGATATATTTCCAAGTCAGGATGGTGAGTGGCTTGGTGGTGTTCCCATGTATCTATTGCCCTTGTCTTTGTAGATGGAAGTGGTCGCGCGTTTGGAGTGTTCTGTCTGAGGATCTTTGGTGAATTTCTGCATCTTGCAGATAGTACACACTGCTGCTGCTGTGTGTCTCTGGAGGAGGGAGTGGATGCTTGTGGATGTGGTGCCAATCATGCGGGTTGCATCGTCCTGGATGGTGTCAAGCTTCTTGAGTGTTTTTGGGGCTGCACTCATCCAGGCAAGTGGGGAGTATTCCATCACACTCCTGACTTGTGCCTTGTAGATGGTGGGTTTCCCACCTTCAGAAACTGCAGTGACTTTGTTTGTCAGTCTTTTTGTCTCTTTGTAGAAGCTGCCTGTCTTTTACCAGGAGCTGGTCAGAAGTGCGGAAGGTGGTTGCTTCCTACTGAAGCTCTCTCACGTCGGGAGACAGCAGCTGTCATTGGTGAGAGACTGCTCAGGAATCTCAGGAACTTCACCGAGACGGATTCTCGTGGCTGGTGATTGAGAAGGATCGGGCTGCTGGACTGACCAGAGAGGGGGTAGTGCTGGATGCAAAATAGTGTCAGCACAACCCAGGCGTCATGTGTCCGTCAGTGTCCAGTTTCCAGTGAGTAGTGTCAAGGGCTTCAGAACCAAGATGCTTGGCCTTGACACCACGAGTGCCATCAAGGTCGATCAAACCTGTGGGGGGCTCCTGTCTGAACCGACAGAATTTCACATGGACCTCATACAATCTCATTCAAGAATCTGAGGTGCTTCATGGAATTTCCCCCTGTGCAACTCCATTCTGCATGGAGGGACATCCTTTACAGGCTGCTCCTGTAGCACTCACCCCTATACCCCAACTCCCTCACCCTCAACCTCAGGCAGTCCGTGGTTCTGCCCTGCTATTTGGCAATGGTAGTGCACCCTGTTGATGGGAGGCTCTCTAAAGTCCTCTGTACCAGTGGGGTTTGGGTGGAGAATGTTGCTCACAGCAAGCCCATGGAATATACCTTTAAAGTGGTTCACAGGCTCCCAGGCTGCCTGTGTTTTCTTGTGGCCTTGAGGAGTCCTATCAGCCCTATGTGTACGGGCTGTGCCAGATTGCAGCCTGGTTTCCTGTATTTGAATGGGCTGCCTCTGAATATGCACTTCAGTTGCACATTCCTACCCATTTGGCAGCTGGTGCAGAGGGAGGTGGAAAAGTCAGAGTACCTTTCCTTGTGGCTCTGCTCCTGGGCTTGGGAGGGATCATTCAACTCAACGACCTGTCTCTCTCATGTGGTTCTGTCTGCATCCATGCGAAAACCACTGGTACGCTTGAGGCCATCTCCATGGCTCATGGATATGATGGGGGCTAGTCTGCACTCACAATGACATTCCAACTTGGATTTTAAGGTTGCTTTGACCATTTGATTTTCATTACTGTGCCCCCTTAAGGAGTGGCAACGTTTTAATTTGGTTGAACACGTTTCATTGTTTTCAAAAGGCCACACATACTCAACAGCATTTTCACCATCAGCATTGACTCAATTTGAAACGTGTGTGTGTAAATGCACCAAGTGTGGTTATCTGGCTCCTTTCAGTTCAGTTTATGGCTTTGTTTGCGATCTACGACAGTGTCCCAAACAAATTATTTGATGTGAGCTGTTTCCGTGGTTTTAATGGCATGCAGCCAAGTTGGAAACACAGAATATTTAAGCAAATGTTAAGTAAATGTGTGTGCATGGGAACAGTAGAACACTTAGCAGGGCGGTGGTGAAGTAACCCATACGGCCTTGCTTTCTTGTTTGTTTTGGGAAGTTGGTTGGAGCATAGAATTATGTTCTGGCATTTTCTCGCTACAAGAAGCTATATGGAATTCTGGATACAAGGAAGGATAGAGCTTGCAATTTTGATGAAGGAAAGTATTATGGACCAAGTGCTGGAAAGCAGGATTAGAATAGTTAGGTGGTTGTTTTTCACTGGAATGAACCAATTCACCAAAGGGCCTTTTTCTGTGCTGTAGATCTGTATGAATCCATCACTCTGTAAGAGACAGCAACATCCTAAAGGAGGTCAAGGGCAGGATTTATGTGGTTGCAGTTCAGAAGCAATAAAGGAATTATAAGGCTTTGTAGTGTCTTTTATAGACTATTAAATAGTGAGAAGGAATTAGAAAAGCAGATTTTCAACAGAACGACTGAAATGTGCAATTATAGATTACTGATAACGAGGGACTTCAACTACCTAGGTACTGATGGGGCAGTGATGGTGTTAACGGTACCTCTCCTGCTGCTGATTAAATCAGAGTGGAGTTGAATGGAAGACAGGATGGTAGGTGTGGTGACACCCACCGTACTGGCACTACTTCAGGCTCCAAGCCCATCCCATGGGTGCCAGCCCACTGTTATGAAGTCTAACTGGGAGAGTGGGGCAGTCAGGTAAAACCTTTCCAGCCAAAATGTTTAAAACTGATTATTCTCCACCTGGAAGGGAACTACAAATAGTTAGCTCCAGATCTGAAGCTTCTATATTGGTGCAATCAATCTTGTCCCTTAGAGGAATCATCATAGCCCTTAACACAAAACACTACTGGAACCGCAACAGATGAATATACAAAATACTCGGTACATATTTTTAAGGATTTGATATTCTTGGTCTTTTAAACAAACTGCCAGGCAGTCGTTGATCAGCATTCAGTGGAAACTAATGCAGATAAGGGGCATCTTCAACATTTACCACAGAGCAAATTAAAACTGGCAGGGATTACATTTTCTTTGTGAGAGCAGTTGATTGGATTGTCACCAAACAGTGAAAGCCTCACTCAAAATCATGTTCCCCAAAATACAGTGTCAATTCCTTTCAACTCAGTTAATGACGTTCTTTGTGTCCTAAGCAAATTATTTTGATGTGAGATGTTGTAATGGCTGTAATGGTGTCCAGCCAAGTTGAAAACACAAAACATTTAAGCAGATGTTTTAAAAATACATGTCTTTAGAAAGTGAAGAATAGTTGATGAGATGTAATCCATATTGGGCTTCCTTGATTTTCTCTTGGGACGCTGGCTGAAGCATAGGATTATAATGATGGCGTTTTCCAGCATCATTTTATTTGTATTTGTACATTTGTGTTCTCACTTTCCACAACATTGTATCTTCTAACTTGTGTTATGGTCACTGCTTTTCACTATGTTACCTGTGCAGTCCTTTGTCTTACTATCTGAAATAACTGCACAGAGGTCACCTGTCACCAGGTCCCCCTTTATTTACACATGCACAGTGCATGGACTCTGAACAGCAGGCTCAGTGCTGGTCCCTAGAGTGAGGAGAATCTCTGACACTCCTGTTTATATCTGTCAGCCAAGGCTCCCCAGGTTAACAGCCCCAATCAGGGATCTCACACTCAATGAGATCCATCTGGCCCTTGATCCAATCACTACACTGTCCCTCCATTCAGATAACCATTTATATTCAGATTAGCGACTGACAGATCTTCTTCCACAGCTGGTGGATCCTCAGTTCTCTATGCACTCCAACTCCTTCAAAATTTTTCATTCACCTTTTGACCTTTCTTTTACCGTTTGTTGAATAACCTGCTCTTTATATTTTCAGCTATTGACACCTCTTTAATACAGACTTCTTCGGACTTGTAATAACCACTCTGCTCGAGGAAACACACTGAACTGAAATTAAATATAAAAAGTCCTCACGGCCAGATTTGTACAAGCATCAGTCTGTGGCTCGATACAAAGTTGCTGGCATCAGATTTATAGGGAAATAAATTGAATTTGTTTTCTTGTGTTTTATTTAGAAATTACACAAAGAAAAGAAAATTTTCTGGTGGTTTGGATGTTAAATAAGAAATTAAAATACGCATGCATACATTTGCATCTCAAGTGGTGGGTGAGGAGTTATTATTGGGAACTGAGGGAAGATTAAAAATATATTTATAAAAGATTGCTTCAACAGGATCCAGATGGTGTAAGTATGAAGTGTGAAGTGTTCCTCATGTTAAATTAAATTATCAAACTCAATGGTCTCAGCCTTGCGTTAATTTGTTTCTGCACTTTCAGAATTTCTGAAACTTCTGGCACTGTGTGGCAGTGGGTGGCCAAACTGTACCCACATCTAACGTCACAGAGCAGCATGAAACCCATTTGAGTCTGTCATTCTCACATGCTGCGATTCAGATCTCAGAGCTGTTGCCATGGAAATGGTAGCACCTCCCCAGCTCTGAACTCACTCGTGTGTACCTGTTAATTTCGGAGCAAGAATGACAGAGGCTATGGAACTAATGTCTTGTATGTCACATGAGCTTGCCAGGTTTAGGAGACATTGAAATTGTCCAAGGGCCAGGCATGGAGCAAAAAATTGACTTACTCCATTCAGATATGAGGAGATGGTACAATGGTGTTCATGTCACTGGGCCAACATGAATTGAATGCCACTGTGACAGCTGGTGGAGTTTACTTTCAGTGTAAATCTGGAATTATAAAGCTGGTCCCACTAATGGTACTATGAAGCTACCATCAATTGTTGCCAAAAACTTATCCTTAATGTCTCTCAGGGAAGGAAAGCTGCTGTTCTTACGTCGTCTGTCCTACATGGAACTCCAGATCCACAGTCATGTAGTTGACCCATGACTGCCCTTTGAAATGGTCATGCACTGGACAGGGGGAAGAGGAGATTTACAACAGGCAAGTACTGACTATATCCAGCCAGCCCATGGCTTGGAAAGCTTAAACACACTGCCAATATTAGATTCCACAACTGGGGAGCATTTCCTGGAATACTCATGAGTGTACTAAGAATTATCCATCAATTAAAACTTGCGATCTGGGCTTGCAGTGAACTTCTATGGACTAGAAGATAGATACATTAATACATAGGGTTCTGTTCTTTGCAGACAGAAATAACTTGCGCATATATGGTGCCTGTTTCAACTCAACAAAACTGGCAACAACCTTCTCTAGTTTATTCTTCAGAGAAATGTGTCGACCAATCAGAGTCAACCTGCCTAGGATCAGTTTAAATAAAGCTTGGTAGTTAACTGTCAGTCATCAAGCAACTGGTGCATTCTTCATGGCAACATCTCCATCAATCAATGTCCATTTGCCAACCAATCAGCACACTCTTATCATCCAGTATAAAAAGTTATTCCCTGTTACACTGGTGTTCTGATGAGTGCAAGATAAAAATCTTGTAAAATTGTTTTTTCGCTTCCAGTGATAATCAAGTTCTATGCTACTGCTTGGTAGCATCATAACTTGACTAATAGGTAACACTGTGGAAACTGAAACCTAAGTTTCATTCTGAAAGCAAACAAAGCACCATCATATGGGTAAGGTTAATAACCTGTATCTGATGAGTTCAAATCTCTATCTACACAATCAACTGTAACCAAAACTGCCTCCACAACTCACTCAATAGAGGACGCTCGATTCTTAGGCTATTTATCTGAAGTAAGATTACCCAATCAAACTCAATCATGTGGGACAGAATGTTCAAAAATCTTTTGTCCGCTGTGAAATGCACAAATAATTGACACAAAACTTCTAACAGGGCGTCAAAGAGATACAGGATAACAAGGCATACAGCTGGATGAACACAGCAGGCCAAGCAGCATCAGAGGAGCAGGAAGGCTGATGTTTCGGGCCTTGACCCTTCTTCATAAATGGGGGAGGGGAAGGGGATTCTGAAATAAATTGGGACAAAGGGGGAGGCGGATGGAAGATGGATAAAGGAGAAGATAGGTGGAGTGGAGACAGACAGGTCAAGGAGGCGGGGATGGAGCCAGTAAAGGTGAGTGTGGGTGGGAGTAGGTCAGTCCAGGGAAGACGGACAGGTCAAGGAGGCAGGATGAGGCTGGTAGGTAGGAGATGGGGGTGGGGCTTGAGGTGGGAGGAGTGGATAAGTGGGAGAACAGGTTAGGGAGGCGGGGATGAGCTGGGCTGGTTTTGGGATGCGGTCGGGGGTGGGGAGATTTTGAAGCTTGTGAAGTCCACATTGATACCATTGGACTGCAGGGTTCCAGTCAAAGAAATACAGTTTATATTCCATCCCAGGACCAGGATGAGTTGCTAACTCTGACAGGAATGTAAGTGTTGGAGATGGCCTGTGCTTCTGGAATTATGGAATTCTGGCACAGTGAATCAGAGGGAAATTTTAAATCCGTGTGTCTGGCAGAAATTGGTGGGCAGCGTTGGTGACCTCTCAGCACGCACTTTCTCCCTGATCTGTTGAAACTGTAAAACACTCAAGTTTTCAGACTTTACATTCATCGAATCATCAGGTGGAGACTTCATAAAACTAGCATCATATTAAATCAGTGAGACCCTGATGGCATCTGAACCAGCACAAGCCCAGTTTGACCATTGAAAAGTCCCAGTGAAGTGAGTTTGAACTTTTTTAAGCAGAGTTGTTCCTTAGGGATCCGTGAGACAGGTGTGAGTGATTGGTACAGGGGGTCTCCAGGCTATTTTCTGTCCAGTTGAATTGGAAAGTCAGCCAGAGGCATTTTCTTGAGATCCAATCATTCCAATCAGTTGGTCCTCCCAGTGATTCAGAGCACAGATTCAATTTCCCAAGCGACTCAAAGAACAGTCATATCAGACTTGAAACTTTCTCTCTGTTTCTCTCTCTACAGTTGCTGCCAAACATGCTGAGTTTTGCCAGGTCTCTGGCACTTTCTTTAAATGCATTCACAAGATGCACACAGGGTGTCACACTTGCAATGCCAGAATTTAATGCTCATTCCTAATTACCCAGAGGTGTAGTTAATCAGCTACATATTACATGTACGATGGTACATTTCAAGACTAGGGGGCATATTTTTAAGGTGAGAGGAGGAAGATATAAAAAAGATATGAAGGGCAAACTTTTTGCACAGAGAGAGTTTTGCGTGTGGAATGAACTTCCTGAGGAAGTGGTGGATGCAGGCACAGTTACAATATTTAAAAGACACTTAATAAGTATGTGAATAGGAAAGGTCTCGAGCTATATGGCAGGTGGGACTAGTTTAATTTGGGATTATGTTCAGCAAGGACTGGTTGGACTGAAGGGTCTCGTTCCCTGCCCTATGACTCAATGTCTCTACAGAGGCCAGACCAGGTAAGGATGGCAGATTTCCCTCCCTAAAGGGCATTAGTGAACCCAATGAGATTTTGGTGACAATCAGCAGTGGTTGCCATTAGGTTAGCTTTTAATTCCAGACTTTACTGAATTCAAATTTCACCATCTGCTACGATGAAATGAGAAGCCATATCCCCAGAACATGAACCTGGGTTTCTGGATTACAGGTCCACCGATTGCACTGCCACCTCCCTTCGATCTGCAACACTTCGCTTTTATTCAGTTTCCTGATGACCCCTTACCACTTTTCAGAGCCACATTCCTCCCTGTTAGGAGCCAGAGCATGCTTTCAAGAGTCTTCTGAGAAGTGAAGTCAGTCACTCTCAGCGTACAGAGCCCCCTGCTGGCCTGCACAGCTGTGTACCATGAGGGCTGCACTGGTCTACACTGTGATTGGGTACCGCAGTAAATGTAGCTGGGGCTAATCCTGCATTACAACACACACATCCATTTCCTGGAGGTAATCAATTCTGCCCCTATCATCTCATCAGTCGTTTTGTTTCACCTGAATTGACTGAGCTAGAGTTCACATTTACATGTCAAATACTGATTCTGTCCGATTGCTATAAAGAGCATGCACTGGGGCAAATCTGTATTGTCTGATTGAAGCTTAGCTGACAATTTGATTCTCCTAAATGACGTTATATTTATGAAACCAATGCATATCCCAACAACTATGTATGCAAAGCCAAGCAACTGTTTATGTTTTCCAAAATTAACTTTTCTTTTAAAATGAGGCCTTGGTGTTAGATAAACAAATCTTGGCAATATAACTGACTGAAGGATCTCAGCAATCACTAATATAAAGATACACCTTACGGCATGGATGACTTCATGTTTAAATGCACAGTACATGCAAAAGTAATCAGAAACTACATTCCCTGACCTATAAACTTTATTGGTCATGTATTTATGGAATGAAATTACTTCTCTTCATGCTGATATTCACTCATCAGTTATGCACTGTGCACCACTTGTGGCTTTCGTACGGTAAAGGTCTCGTCCCCAAGGTTTAACCTTTAGTGTATTATATACCGAGCCGCTGTAATTTGTTACTTGCCACATGGCTCCGGTACTGCTTTAAATTCAAAGCTTTTAGTATGAGTACTGATAAAATTTACCAAACAGAAAATGACAGATGTTACAGACAGCTGGATTAACTAACTGGCTGAAAATAAATTAAAACCGAATGAAGAAAGTATTAACCAAATAAAAGCAATCATCTGTCTCATTGCATCGTCTGACCACCCTGTTCACTTTCAGCTGAATGTTGTCACTTATTACTAAAGCAATAGTGTGTACTAATACAGAAATGTTGCTGCAACTGTACAAGGCGTTAGCGAGACAAACCTGGAGTACTGCATACAATTTTATTCCCCCTATTTGAGGAAGGAAGTCTTTGCATTAGAAGCAGTTCAGAGCATGTTCACTAGGTTGATTTCTGCGATGCATGGAGTTGCAGGTAGATAGGATAGTGAAGAAGGTGTTTGGTACGCTTGCCTTCATTGGTCAGTGCACTGAGTACAGGAGTTGGGAAGTCATGTTGCAGCTATACAGGACATTGTTTATGCTACTCTTGGAATACTGAGTTCAATTCTGGTCTCCCTGCTATAGGAAGGATGTTGTTAAACTTGAAAGGATTCAGAAAAGATTTACAAGGACCTTGCCAGGGTTGGCAGGTTTGAGCTACAGGGAGAAGCTCAGTAGGCTGGGGCTATTTTCCCTGGAGCATCGGAGGTTTATAAAATCATGAGGAGCATGGATAGGGTGAATAGCCAAGGTCTTTGTCCCCAGAGTAGGGGAGTCCAAAATTACAGGACATAGGTTTAAGGTGAGAGGGGAAAGATTTAAAAGGGAGAGTGGCAACATTTTTGCACAGAGGGTGCTGCATGTATGAAAAGAGTTGTCAGACGAAGTGGTGGAGGCTAGTACAATTACAACATTTAAAGGGAATCTGTATGGATTCATGAATAATAAGGGCTTAGAGGTATATAAACCAAATTCTGGCAAATGGGATTAGATCAGTTTAGGATTTTTGGTCAGTGTGGATGAGTTGGACCTAAGGGTCTGTTCCTGTGCTGTATAACAGCATATAGAACTCAGTGAGGGCTTTGTCTTATGAAGAGTGACTGAACAGTTGAAGCCTATACTCTGTAGAGAGTTTAGAAGAATGAAAGGTGGTCTAACTGAGATTTAGGTGATGCTAAAGGGGATTGACAAAGTTGGAATTTGGAAGAAGAGGTCATAGATTTAGGATAACAGGTAGCATATTTAAAACAGAGATGAGGAGAAATTCCTTCTCCCAAATGGCCATGAATTTGTGAAATTCACTACCCCAGAGTGTGATGAATGCTGGGCCACTGAGTCAATGTAAGGAGGAAATAGACTTCATAATGGATTGATGGGTTACGGGGAGCTTGTGGGAAAGTGGAGCTGGGGCCAAGACGAGATCATCCATAATCTTATCAAATGGAAGTGCAGGCTCAGGGACTGAATTGCCTACCCTTGCTCCTAGTTCTTATATTCTCTACGCAAGTTCATGGAAAGAATCTATAAGACTTGTGGAGAGGAGAGTGCCTGTTGTGGAGATCAAACTTTCTGCCCTCCACAGCATTAGACCCAGGAGAGTTTAATTACTGTCCTTTTTGATATCAATTAGGAATCTGTACTGTGCTTGAATTCCCGTTAGATATTTGCAAGATAGATGTAAATTAATGCCTTTTTTCGCTAATGTTATCATTATTAGATACATTTATTATTACGGCGAAATATAGAAAGAAGGATGTTTTACTGCAGCTGTTTAGGCTCTTGGGACCACATCTGGAGTACTGTATAACATTCTGGTCTCCTTATTTGAAAACAGATATAATGCAGTAGAAGCAGTTTTATAGAAGATTCCCTTAACTCATTCTTGGGATGAAGGGTTCATCTTATGAAGAAAGGGTGAACAGACTGGATTTCTACCCATTGGAGTTTAGAAGATTTTCTTGAAATATTTAAAAGATCCTGAGGGGATTTGATTGGATGAGTATCAGGAGAATGTTCCCTCTTGTGAGCAAGACTAGAACAAATGGCCACAGTTTAAGAACAGGGATCTGCCTTTTAAGGCGAAGATAGGAAGTACTTTTTTTCTCTCAGCATTGTTAATCCCAGAAAGCAGAGGTGGATGGCTGATTGAATTGCTTTCAAAGCTGAGTGGATAGGTTTTTGATAGTTAATAGTATCAAAATTTATGGGCAGGGCAGGTATTGTCACAGAGTCATAGAGATGTGCAGTGTGGAAACAGACCCTTTGGACCAACATGTTCACGCCGACTAGATATCCTAAATTAATCTAGTCCCATTGGCCAGCATTTGGCCCATATCCCTCTAAACCCTTTCTTTCATGTACCCATCCAGATGACTTTAAAATGCTGATGGGAAAGTACAACTGAGATCACAACCAAATCTGTCCCTGACCTTTCGAATGTCACAGCTAGCTCGAAGGGTTGAATGGACTATTCCTGCCCCTAAATCCAATGTTTTTATTTTGTATAAACAAGTATAAATATTCAGCTGATACTTACGCTTTGGTCTGTTAATGGAGGCAGAACAATCTTTTTCTCGATGGTGTTCAAGACTAATTTCCAAAGTTCTTTCAGAACCCTCTTCAGGACAGTCTTCTCACATATTTTGGCGAACAGTGTGAGGCTGGAAAAAGGAAAAAATATTGACTGACATCAGACAGTTGAGACTTCAAAAGAGTTGCATTTTAGTTCACAAAATCTGAAGGCAAATGAGATTTATACAGCAGCATCTCATCAGCAGAATGTAAGTTGGCAAGGCAGCTTTCTGATAAGTCAGATTTAAAGGCCAAATTTCCAAACTGCCCATCTGATATTTGCATTTCTATACAAGTGATGCAGTGTTCACAAATGAATTACTGTAAAAGCTCTGAAGCTCAGGATGAAATGAATCTTTTTGAGCTAACACTTCTTAATAGAACTACGTTACTTTTTATCCAGAAGGTCCATTAGTGGCCTCAAGACCATTTCTGCATCCAGGGTTGAACTGTTCCTGTTCGCAGACACATTCCCATTTCCCCGCATTTGATATAACTCGATGTTCATCTGCTTCACACAGTCTTCAATCACAGACTGGAAGCTGAAACAATCAAACAAAGGCAGTAATTAAACAAAGCATGTAAAACCAAATATCAGAAATGTCAGATAGCAACATTTGAAAAAAATACAGTACACCAAGATTAATGATGTTTGCCACAAAATGTTAGTACATTGATTTGACCTTTCTCCTTTACCTACATATCCGTAACAGCAAAAAAAAGTGCTGGGCTTCAGCTTTTAATACATGACAAGGCTTTTCGTTGCTAGGTAAAACAAAACATTGACACTTTAACAGAGGGTGACCAATGCTATTTTCCAGATAGTACACTTTCTACACACAATCCTCTGGTTGCTGACTTGAATGTCACAGTTACTGACATAAAAAGATTAGTGAAAAAAAGAACAGTCAATCTAGATAGATGTTTATATTCTGTTAAGACTCTCAGAGGAGCTCTTGGGTGCCAAGTTAAGACCAACAAAAGAAGAATGGGTAAATTCCTCTCTTTGTACTCATGAGGTTGGTCTAATAGTGTTTGGGATTTTAGAAACGCGTGCTTTTCAATTCAACCTGTACTTGATCACATTTAAATTTATGACAGGGTATGCCAAAGGGCTCTTAAGGGGTTTGCTGATTATAAACTCACTCAAGGAGATGGTTAGCTCAGTTGGCTGCACAACTGTCTGTGATGCAGCGTGATACCAGTTTGGGTTCAATTCCCACATCCGCTGAGGTTACCATTAAGGACTCTCCTTCCCACCCTCACCCCGTGCCTGAGGCACGGTGACTCTCAGGTTAAACCAGCACCCAGTCATCTCTCTCCAATGGGACAGCAGCCCAATGTTCTGGTAAGACTATGATTTTACCTTATACTTACTCAAATAAAGGATAAAACATATTAAAACAAAAGCAAGAACCTGTCGCAAAATTTGCAACATGCACACACCACATACTCGCACATAAGAAAACAGAACTAGGTGCTGCTCGAGGGAAGGTGGAATTGGTCAGTTCTTAGGTGAAGGCATTATATGACCCAATGCTGTCAGGCTGTTGGTGGGGGTTGTGGGGGAGGGTGTGGGTGTGGATATGGATGGAGGAGAGTGGGGTTGTGGATATGGATGGAGGAGGGTGGGGGTGTGGGTGTGGATATGGATGGAGGA
>JAHRHZ010000048.1:13751093-13779760 GCA_024137785.1 Ginglymostoma cirratum | reverse complement strand
GGGTGTGGATATGGATGGAGGAGGGTGGGGGTGTGGAAGGTTGCAGATGAGCTGCTTTAGTCGTTCCCTCAGACGCAGATAAAGAGAGAACAGTTTTGAATTTTAATCTCGCAGTTGGTACTATTAAATCAGGATTGACCATTTCTGGACAGAACTGGGTACACCACTTCCAAAGAAAGTCAGGGACAGAGAGACGATGTCGCATTCTGCATACAGCTCCTCTTGCTGATGTTACTGGATGTTACCATCTTCTACAGTAAAACAATACAAGGTAATAATCACAGCTTCCCACAGGAGGATGGTTTTGAGATGTGAATCCTAGTTAGTGGCTTGCTTCTGTTTGTCACCACGAGTTTTGATGGTCCATTGTCAGGGCTCCCCCTTCAGTCTTTGATCTGGACCAAGGTTTCAATCTTCCTCTTCGCATAGCCAGTTTCGGACTCAAGTTCTTTAGAATCATAGAATCCCTACAGTGTGGAAGCAGGCCACTTGGCCCATCAAGTCCACACCGACCCTCTGAACAACATCCCAGCCAGACCCATCCCCGCTACCCTATCTCTGTATCCCTACATTTCCCATGGCTAATCCATTGAGCCTGAACATCCCTGGACATTATGGGCAATTTAGAATGGTCAATCCACCTAAGCTTTGCTCCAGCAACACCTACAGTCAAGAGGTCTCATCCCCACAGACATCGGAAGGTCTCATGGTGGGCCTTCACAATTCCGATGATGAATGTTAACGTCCAGGTAATTATACGCCTTTTCAGGAAATGGCAAACAGTTTCAGCTATGTCTAACAAAGATTCCTTGGTAAATTCCTGAGTGTTTGGCTACTTTCAGGTCAGGTGATTTTAGCAGATATTCACCAGGACAAACTAGTGGCTGTAATGCCTTCTGACCCTTACACTCAAGGTGCACCCACCTTCCCACAGGACAGAGTTCCTCACCCTCCCTGGATGATAGTGCAGAAGGACCATCATCTACGCTGCCTCCTGGACCTCCCAAGCAGCAGCGTGGATAAAGTTATCTCATTAGATGCTATAAGGGTGCACTGTCAGTTCCACACACTGACACTGTGGGTGTGGGAGAACCTCCCTGGTCCATGGGCAGGCAGAGTTGCTGGAGACTAGGCACCTACGGAGCCTCTGGCAGAAGATGAGCCTATGGGCTTGGTGATGGGGGATTTTGTCCAAACAAACAGGGAGGAGCAGCAGCAGGTGGACAGGAAGCACCAGTCCGCATAGTGGAGAGGCTGGGGCCACGCAGCTTGTCATTGCCGAGATGCTGCAGTCAATCCTGTGACTGTCTCTCCTGTAGGAGAGACCCTAGTGGTTTGAAGATTGTGGGCCGTGATAAACTGGGCTGTTACAAGCCATTTAACAGACAGTTGGGCCCTGCCTAGTGAGAATCTCACCATGCTGCTTGAGAAAAGCGAACAAGATGTGGCAAGATGGTCTCGACATTGAGATAGGCCTCACTGAACATTTTGTTTGATTCCAGCAGACATCTCAACATCATAGTCACTCATCAGAGCTTGGTAAGCTTCTGGCCACAGTCCCCACTCCTTTTCTATGTAAAAGGAAAGAGCATTTCAATTAAGGACATGGGGTAAAACTAGTGGGGGAGGTTAAGAACGGAGAGAATGGAAAGGTAGCCACAGGGCAGGAAACAGTTTGGAAACAATTTGGTCTGAAGAGTAGAGGGAAGAGCAGAACGCACAATGTGCACCGTATTCTGTGGATGTTTTTGATTTTCTCTATGCATCACCTTGATTCGTGCACATAGCTTGGCGCACACAGGCCTGAAGAGTAGGTAATACTCCTGATGCACTATCACTGACTTCCATAGAACACTGAGGACACAGTCTTAGAGCAGATATCTAAAAAGTGACATTCACTAAGGAATGAGACATCAATATTCCACTCCTGTAATTGGCAGCTACAGCCCTTCCAGGCAAATTAGATAAAGGACCAGCAATAAGATTCGAAGCTGTAATAAAGAAGTGATATCACCATTGCAGGTTAATGAGGAACCTGTTAATACTGCTTATAAACTGAGTGCAAACCTTAGCGGACATGTGTTGTATGTTTACAGCAGGGTATCAAGGAGGAACTTGTGTCATTGCTTGCTATCCTGGAAGATGAAAAGGGGAGTGGGTGAGAAACTGGAGCTGAGGCAGAAGATCAGTGATGATCATCTTTAATGATGCAGCAGTCTCAAGAACAGGTCTAACCGTGCTCCTGCTCCTTACACTGTTAGAGCCTGGGGGTTGTGTTGCTTAGATGTGTGTGATGACATGAGGATCTTTTTGTACAGTGGAGGCTATCTTCAGAGACATTGCAATACTTGTGCAGCAGGGTTTTCTGTAACTCGGGTGGAGAAAGGGAGAGAATACAACATGAAGCAGTTGTAAAAGGGCTGCATTTAAAGATACTGTGCTACCTTGGTTTTGTGATATTTACTCTTAATTGAGATGTAAACTTTGAAACTGACCTCTTCACTAAAATCATTCACGTGATCTGTTTTGCAGGAGAAGCCTACCCCCACTACCTACAATATGTGGAGACAGGTTCCCATGTACCGTGGGTGGACAGTCTAAACATCTCAAACAGCATTAGGGACAGGTCTGCATCATCTCCCCCTGAGTGAACTCAGCTTCTGTTCACTTCTTGCAGATAATCAGGGTCCTGCACTGGGACAGATCCTCAGTAGCTGCCATCAATCTCCTCGCAAGCTGATCCTCTTGACTCTGTAGACCAGGAATGACCAGAAATTGGAATCCAAGATCTGTAGTTGCTGCCTTAGCAGTGGTAACTGTAACTGGCATGGAGCCAGTAAACAGAATATCAGTGATCAGGATAATGCATTGATGTGTAGACATGTAACTCTCTGGCACATGTCACCAGTATTGGATTGGATTGTAAAACAGGTTAGATGTTCAGTGTGACAGTGATTTTGATTGTAACTCATAGGGCACTGTCCATGTGCTGAATGCACTCTGAAGGTCAAGCTCTAGCTGATGGCATCATTCGATGGCAGCTTCTCTGCTGAAATGTAGGAGACAAAGTCTCTTTCTGTATGTGCAAATCACAGTGTCTAAGGCAGATGATGTAATTCGCATGACATAGTTAGACAGGTGCCAGGCAACAGCTGGTCCAATGGGAATGCCTAAACTGAGTGATAGGCTTGAAGCTGGCAGCAACCTGGAGCATCAATGCTACTGTTTGAAGGGTGAAACAAACATGTCCCCTTTATTCATTCATGGGATGAAGGTGTCGCTGGCTAGGTGGCATTTATTGCCCAGAGGGCAGTTAAGAGTCAATTACATTGCTGTGGGTCTGGAGTCACACGACAAGGTAAGGATGGCAGTTTCCTTCCCTAAAGGACATTAGTGAACCAGATGGGTTTTTCCAACAATCAGCAATGGAGTCATAGTCGTCATTGGATTCTTAATTCCAGATATTGAATATTATTGAATTCAAATTCCACCATCTGCCGTGGTGGGATTCGAACACAGGTCCCTCATGAGCAGAGAAGCAAATAAACTGCTATCATCCACAATGTTCAGTTTGTCAAATCAAAAAGAACAGAAAAGAAGGCTAGTTGCAGCAACTGACAAGCTAGTTTTAAGTGGTGGAACTGCAGACTGACAAATTTGTGACTGCCCAGGTCCCATTTTCGTACCAATGTTCAGCAAATGAGGACAAGTATGGTAAAAGGCAGTGGGGAATCACACTGTGGGGTCAGTCTCAATCAGCCTACATCACTTTTGTTGGCTTCTCAAGCCAGCTCATGTTTGCAAAATGTTAATAGACACAGTTGATGACCTCCTGGTCCAAGACTATAAGAATTGAGAGCTGGCAGTGAGGGCCTCCTTAGGCCTCAAGTTTGGCCCAGCAATTAACTTCTGTGTTGGCAACAAGATAACTCTAACCTAAGAGGGTAACTAAGAGGTCAAGTCACATTCTTCTACTTCACTTATTCTTCTAAAGATGAAATTGCTCGCATCAGCACAGCAATGTAATTGGCAGTCTGACGTGCGACTGAAGACAACTACTAGAGCCAAGTAGGAGTGATGGAAAGTGTTATGTTAATGTGCAACTTTCTGACCGTTCACTTGAGCTCCTTAAGTTACTGATAGGGCAGTTTTATGGTAGCATCCGTGACTCTGAGTCAAAAACCTCAGGTTCAAGTCCGACTCCAGCGGTCAATGGACAGGGAAGGTACGGTCATACTGCGGCCAGAACAGGCGGAGTATCAATTTTCAAATTCTTCCAACACAAGCCAACAGCAGGTAGTAAGAATAGGAGAGGTTCCTGATTGGGCCATGTGACAGAGAGAGAGATTGGATAATTAGGCACAGCTCCACACCAAACATGCACTGTAACTCGTTTCCTTTCCACTGCAACTCCGACTTCTCAGGCAGTGGGGGGAGCAGTTACCGAAGTTAACTGGACACATAGTGGATTAGATTGATGTCAACACCAGGGGATCCAAGCTCTTTAATAGCAGGGGTTGATGTGGGACCCTCCTGCCTGTGAATGAGGTCATGACACTGTGGGTCAGACCTAGCTTCAGGCACAGAACTCATAAAGAAGAAATAATTACTGATAATTCCCAAAAATACACTTTTTAAAGACTCTTTTGTGTGATGTAAAGCAACTGGAATGATATACCCTTTCACAACATCAGAGGTGGACATGTAATGTATTTGTGCAATGCACTCCTCATTTAGCCACATGAAACATTGAACGTGTTCAAAAGGCGGCTGGATATAGCACTTGGGGGCGAATGGGATCAAAGGTTATGGTGAGAAAGCAGGATTAGGCTTTGAGTTGGACGATCAGCCATGATCGTGATGAATGGTGAAGGAGGCCTGAAGGGCCGAATGGCCTCTTCCTGCTCCTGTCTTCTATGTTTCTATATAGCAATTTCTAGTAGAATTACTTTACCTTGTGCCAAAAGTATAACTCAGTTCATCCAAGACACCGTTAAGCTTGACTTGTAACTCTTTCAGGACACCACTGGCCTCCACGTCAAGCTGAAAAGAAAACAATCTTCATGAAATAGCAGACACCACTATCAGGTAGCAGCCTGATTTCAAATAACATTTGATCTAAAGCTTCATGTCAATTGTGAGATAAAAATTTCAATGCGAAGAATACTTGAGAAGAGCATCAGTCATATTTGCTGTCTCAGATTATATTACTTTTATCAAATCAATTCAGATGAATCTGAATGTTTTACTTGTGTGTAGGTTGGGTGGAAAATGGTTCGAATCAAATTCCAGGGAACTGACTTTGTAGATGCTTTAGACCAGAGCAGATTAATATCGGCCACATGCTGCAATGTAACGTGCAAGAAAACAGACATAGATGGCATTAATCACCAGAAGCTGAAATGCATAGTCTGCTTAGTATTACTTCCTTGGGATTTATTCAGTTTTCAGAAACGTTTTGAGAAGTGTCGAAATGTGCACAGGAACACAGTCACAAATGAAATGGCTCAGATCAGTTGTTCTGAGATGAAGCAAGTCTTTGTGATTTTCTTTTTGCATGGCTGACCCGTTTAACCCAACAAACCACAGCAGCATGCTACTTCAGAACTGATCTGTTGATTACTCTATGCAGTGTAAACAGGACTGCTGTCAGCTGTGCAACAGATTTATTAGATTTGAACCCTTTCATACAACACAATACATCCCACACAATCACTTATCCAACTGCATCAGCACATCACAGTACTGAGATGGTAAGAAAACGTAGCAAGAATCACCAGTGTTCATGTGGATGTGCGGTAAACCTGTACAAAAGATTTTCAAAAGAATCTCACACATTAATAAGTTTAGTTTGTTGTTTTAATTGTATCCTCTTTAATGGCATGCCCTTATCTGCCCACATAATTTTTCCACCTTGACATTTTATGCCTCATTAAATGCATTTAGTTGAGCTCCATGTTTGGCTACTGACAAGGCTGGATGGTACAATATTCCTAACCACTGGTTAAACAAATCACCATTTGGTATGAGATGTTGTGGGGAAGATATTTTAAACAAGGCATATGAAAGGCAAATTGCAAGAAATAGCAACAGGAACAGTCATTCCACCCCACGAACCTGCTGTGCCAATCCAATACGATCATGGCTGATTTGATGTTCCTCAAGCCCAAATTTTCTGCCCTTTCCCCATAACCCTCGATTGCTCTACTGAACAAGCATCTATCTATCTCAGTCTTAAATATACACAAGAACTCTGTCCCCACAGCGTTCTCTGTGGCAAGGACTGGTAGAGGTTGTCAATCCTCTGAGAGAATAAGTTCTTCCTCATTTCAGTTTTAAATTGGCACCCACTTATTCACAGACCACTCCCTCTGCTCCTGGACTCTCCTAAGAGAGGAAACATCCCCTCAGCGCCTATCCTGTCAAAACCATTAAGAATCCTATATGTTTCATTGAGATTATCTCTTATTCTTCAAAACTCCAGTGAGGCAGAGTCCCAACCTGTATAGCCTTTACTCATAAGACAATTCCCCCATGTCAGGGACCATCCTGGTGAACCTTCTCTGAACTGCCTCCAATGAAATTATATCTTTCCCTAAGAAAGGGGACACAAAACTACTCTCAGTACTCCAGGTGTAGTCTCACCAGCACCTTGTACAGCTGCAGAAAGATGTTCCTGCTCTATACTTCAAACCTTTTGAAATAAGGACCAACATTCCATTAGCCTTCCTGATTACCTGTTGCAGCTGTGTGCTAGCTTTCTGTGTTTCATGCACAAGTTCCTCCAGGTCCCTTTGTGCTGCAACTTCCTACAGTTTTTCTCCATTTAGATAAAATTCTTTTTTTCTCCCTTCCATTAGAATAAATTCGCAATACTCTACTTACCAACATTTTGCCCACTTACTTAAACTATCACCTTAATCTAACTGTGAAGTTCTTGGCACATTTTGACACACTGACCATGGTTAAAACTCATATGTGCGAGAGAGATGTTCACTCTGCAAAGGATTATTTTCATGACCTTGAAACAGATTTTGAAGAAAATAAAACACAAGGATTACAACATTTGATGATGTTGGTTTAAATTTTTGTATACATATATTTCACACAAATTTTGTAATCCTACTGAAAAATCAGATTTGGTTACTTCTTGATTAATTTGTTAAAATATTGTTACACTTCATTTCTTCAGTGACAGATGAACCAGCAGAATGAATCAGGTCTCGAGAAAGATACAATAAAAATGTTACATTTGGTGCTGAGCAGTCAAACATGCCAATTTAAGAACGATAATGAATTTCAGGCCCTTGTATTGAAAATCTGATGCTATTGGGAGATGTTATATCACCTTTTGCAACACACGATAGCATGTACTGATTCTGCACAGGATACACTTTGGATTTTAAGAGATTTTGGTATTGCAGTTATTTCAGTTATAAATAAATGCAAAAAACTGTACAATACACCCATAATTTACCTAATTTACTTCATTAAGCAATAATCAATGTGTTCAAATCAATCATATTTCTGATAGAATTAGTTGTCTCACATTAAAATCTTTTTTGATTTTCCCCTTCCCATATCTGTAATCGTCTTCATTCCTATCATTTCTTCAGAACTCTCCATTCCTTCTATTTTGACCTCTCACAGCCCACAGTCGGTAATGTTTACTCCCTTCAGATATTTACTAACATATGACTCATAGATGTTAACAGAATAATAAAAGGCCATTCAGCCCTCTGCGTCTGCACTGGTCAACAGAGATCTGACTACACTAAGTCCATTTCCATGCTTTTGGCTCATAGTCCTTGCCAGCTCTGGCAATACATGTGGATATCCAGAAACTGGCTAAATATTACAGGAGATTTTCAATCGCCCTTTCAGGCAGCAGCTTCCAGTCTTCGACTCCTCCTTGGTGCAATAAATTCTGCTCAACTCTCTTCTTCGCCTTCTTCCCATTACCTTAAACCAATGCGCTCCCCACTCCCCCTGCCCGCTAATTATTAATGCACAAAATGCTTTCCAATCCACCCTATCTATGTCCCGCATAATCCCTTACACACCTCTGATAGGTGCTCTGACGAAGAGAGCTCTCCTCTCTCCATGGGTGCTGCCTGACCGACTGTGATCATCAGCATTTTTTGTTTTTGGTACAGATTCCAGCATCTGCAGTAATTTGCTCCCACACCTTTATATCTGCCTTCACAGCTCAGACCCTCCTGCCCAGGTAGCATCCTTGTGAATAACTTCAATCTCTCTAGTGTGATCATGTCTTTGCAATAAAGTTATGACCTAACCAACATTTTACACAGTTTTAACATAACCTCCTTGCTCTTGAATTGTCTGCCTGGGTACTAAAGGCAAGTATCCTGTATGCTTTCTTAACTACTTCTGTACAATAAAAAAAATGAGCCACTAAGAATTCAATTGCAACCGTAACTTTTTATCACTTTGTTAAAACCAGCAAATGAGGCAATAAACCAGCAAAATTGTTCACTTGTCTGTTGTTCCTGTTGGTTAATTCACAATACTAATAGAAAATAGCCCAGTGTGAAGAGAGAAAATCATTGCCTCACTGATCAATCTTTTCAAGTCCTGGTGAACTGTGCCAGCAAGTAAAACACATCTCGGCAAGAAAAAGAATGCATAAATTAGAAAGTAATCATTGGTGCAGAAACTTGGCTTTCTTGCAGTGAATGAGAAAGGTTGTATGAAAGATCAGAAAAGTAAAGCATGACCATTCTTGTGTATGTAGTGGCAGCATGGAACATGCATGCACATGGTGGAAACCTGTGCTTATTAAAAATAGAAATGCAAATAAAACATGGAAGCAACAGAGTCCAATGTCACTGAGGATACAACAACAAAGGAAAAGAATTGAAAATAGCAATTTAGGTATACCAGAATGGGAGGATCTGAGGTTGAAATCAGTATTAATACAGCTCTACTAACTGTGGGGGTAATCCACACAGTGGAGCAGGTGGTGACAGGCACATTGTAAACCATTAATGGCATCTGAGGAAGCGACTGTAAGTCTATTCAGAGGAGAGTGGCTGCGGAGACTGAGGGGTAGTGAAAAACTGACTTTCTAAAACTGTTCTCAGTCATATATTTTATGGCATGTGAAATGAACATATCCACATGGTGCATAGTAACAAGTGTGGCTGCAGTATCTGTTAGGATAAGTATGCATATATATGCATAATTTATCATTTGATTTAATCACAGAGCAAGAGAACGGAGTCAGCCTTGGGTTAGGTTAGAAGTGCTGAATCTCTCAAGTATTTGCTAATAGATAAGGGGCTGGTAGCCCACTTGACTGGATGGCTGGTTTGTGGTGACAGTGGCGCCAACAGCATGGGTTCAACTCCCACACTGGCTGGGGTTACCATGGAGGACTCTCTTTCTCAACCTCTCCCCTCACCTGAAGTGCGGTGAGGTTAAACAATCACCAGTCATCTCTCTCTGGTGGGAGAAGAGCCCTGTGGGTTTGGTCAGACAATGGGAACCTTACTTTACCTTAACACAGATACACAAGCATTGGTTATGAATGGATAGTGGCAAGGGCAGGTGATGGGGTAAGTGCTGGTGCAGGGCAGAGATCAACCACATGCATTCCTTATCATCACCATGGATTAAAGTGATACTTTGAACCAAAAGCTGGCACTGCAGCATGCTGAGGAACAGTACACATTCACCTGTTTAAAAAGTCAGGTATCTGTTGTCATCAGTCAGATGGGATGACAGAAAGCAACAGCTCCAGCATGGCAGACCCATGGTGCTTCTGGCTTCACTGCGAACAACTGCAGTGTCATTCCTGCTTCTCTTGCCAGGTTAGCTACACAGTTTGAGTGTTCAGTTAGAGGAGCAGTGGCTGACTAGCCACACTTATGACTATGAGACTGCAAGGTGCAGGAGCAGATGTAGGCCATCCAACCCATCAATACTGCTCTCGCATTCAATGAGATTTGACTGATCTGATAATAAGGGATGTTCACAACAATCAAGAGAAAAATACTTCGAATGCACATACTTTGAGGACACAACTTTAAATTGAATTTGTGTAGCTTTACAGTTCTGAAGTGTCACTCATGGCTTAGTTGGTAGCATTCTCATTTTTTAGTCAAAACTTCGTGGATTCAAATGCCACTCTGGGCAAAAAAAAAAATTAGGCCTACACTCTAATGCTGAACTGAGGGAGTGCTGCAGGAATGGATGTGCATCTGTTGCATGTAACATTAAACTGAGGGTCTCGTCTGCCCTCGAAGGTAGATATAAAAAGATGCCGTAGCACTATTTTGGAGTAGAGAAGGGGAATTATGCCCAGTGTCCCAGGCAGCATTCATCCCCCAATCAATGTCTCAAAAATAGACTATGTGGCAATCACATCATTCCCTGTGGGATCTCACTGTGCACAAAGTGGTTGCAGCAGTTTTTGCATTACAACAGTGACAAAGCTTTGATAGTATTTTATTAGGTGTAAAGGGTTTTGAGGTATCCAGCAGTTCAGAAATACTGTAGAAATGTCAGTCTTTTAAAAGATATTTTGCAGGTCATATCTTTTCATTGCAAGAAAAGAAAATGTCAGTAAACTCAAAGAAAAGCTAAGTGGTTGGGCTGGATTATAACTCTGTGTAAGTTATTGAGGTCTGAGTGAATTAAAATCTCACTGATTAACCGTGGATGGGCCTACAGCAATCACACTGATGGAAGCAGTGACCCTCACAACTCTTTGTAGCACACTGAAGAGGATTAGCTTTCCTTAGTTGTCCCTCAGTCATGGCCTCACTGGTGAGCCAGATCTCCCTGCTGCACTAATCCTCTGCTGTACTTAGGGGGCATTTAATTGCCAGTTGCTCAACCTCCAACATGGTATGTCCACCAATTGCCATTACACCTGAACTCCCTGGCATAAAACTCTTCCGCACTGCTCCCTTTCATCACTGCTATTGTTACTGCTTAGAAATATGGCTACACCTAAATGTCAGATAATGACCAGGAAAAGGTACTCATTTTTCAATTTGACTGTGTCTCTGGATTAACTATCTTAATTTTCACAACAATGCAACAACAGTGACTGCACTTCAAAAGAACAATCCATTCCACTTTGTGACATTTCCCAGGTACAAGATAAGGTGGCACATCAATGCAAATCCTCTTTGTCAACAGGAACAGTTAAAAATTGACTTCTGGCCTTTTTGATAATGTTCATTAATCTGTATTGGAGGATGAAAATTCTGAGAGCAACATTAGCTGCGGATGACTGGCCTTTCAATGTCCTCTGCCTTAATCCCACCAGTTACTTGCATCTGTTTTACTAAAATTTTCAAAGCCAGGAACGACAGTGTCTAAGTTGTTTTAAATGATTTGATAAGATTCCTAAAGTACTGCTGGCTTAATATTGGAAATTTAATCCTTCAGCACATATGAAAAAAAGTTCAATTAAGTTACTGAAAGTAATCGATAGACAAAGTTACTACATGGGCCAAACCATCTGACGATTTATTTGGGTATGTTTTAACATAGTGAAACTAACTTATTCAACTCAACAGATATTTGGGAGGAGTTGATTTGTTCAAGATTCCTTCCAAATTTTCTATTACTGAATTAATATGGTTTGTGAAGAATCGATGAGCATGTTTTTGGCTTTCAGTAGTCCAAACAAATCTGATTACATAAGATTTTCATGATTAAATAAGTTTTAAAAACCTGGAATTATTTTTAATAAAGTAGTATGTAGAGCAGCATTTGAAAAGGGGCTTTAACCTGCTAAAATCAACTGTTCAATTAATCAACTAAGTGTCTTATTAAATACTGCAACATTCTGTTTAAGGGAGCTAGAGGTACGCTCACATTCATACTGGGCAGTATAAGGAGCAATCAATATAATGCTAATATTCGGGATGTACATTATGTTCCAATTTCACCTACGTTTGGCATATGTCTTGTAAAAGATCTGAACTTCTCAAGTTGTGCAAAATGCATCATGAGACAAAGAACAAAGAACAAAGAAAATTACAGCACAGGAACAGGCTCTTTGGCCCTCCAAGCCTACACCGATCCAGATCCTCTATCTAAACCTGTCGTCTATTTTCCAAGAATCTGTATCCCTCTGCTCCCTGCCCATTCATGTATCTGTCTAGATACATCTTAAATGACGCTATCGTGCCCGCCTCTACCAGCTCCACTGGCAACACGTTCCAGGCACCCACCACCCTCTGCGTAAAGAACTTTCCACGCATATCTCCCTTAAACTTTTCCCCTCTCACCTTGAAATCGTGACCCCTAGTAATTGAGTCCCACACTCTGGGAAAAAGCTTCTTGCAATCCACCCTGTCGATACCTCTCATGATTCTGTAGACCTCAATCAAGTCCCCCCTGAACCTCCGTCTTTCTAATGCAAATAATCCTAATCTACTCAACCTCTCTTCATAGCTAGTGCCCTCCATACCAGGCAACATCCTGGTGAACCTCCTCTGCACCCTCTCCATAGCATCCACATCCTTTTGGTAATGTGGCGACCAGAACTATATGCAGTATTCCAAATGTGATCGAACCAAAGTCCTACATAACTGCAACATGACCTGCCAACTCTTGTACTCAATACCCCATCCAATGAGTGAAAGCATGCCGTACGCCTTCTTGACCACTCTGTCGACCTGTGTTGCCACCTTCAGGGTACAATGGGCCTGAACACCCAGATCTCTCTGTGCATTAATTTTCCCCAGGGCTTTTCCATTTACTATATAGTTCGCTCTTGAATTGGATCTTCCAAAATGCATCACCCCACATTTGCCTGGATTGAACTCCATCTGCCATTTCTCTGCCCAACTCTCCAATCTATCTATATTCTGCTGCATTCTCCGACAGTCCCCTTCACTATCTGCTACTCCACAAATCTTAGTGTTATCTGCAAACTTGCTAATAGATGTAATGTACAAGTACAGACCAAGGGCTAAGACGAAATAAGAATGTAAGGAACAGGCCATTTGTCTCCTGGAACCTATTTATTCTTTCATAGCATGCGGGAGTCACGAGCAAGGTCTGTATTTGTTACCCATCCCCCATATTCCTTGAGAAGGCAGTGATGAGTAGCCATTTTGAACTGCTGTAGTCCAAATGGTGTAGGTACATCTAAAGTGATGTTAGTCACAGAGTTCCAGGCTTTTAACCCAGCAGCTCTGCAGGAAAGGTAGCATAAACAGTTGCTCAATAATATGGAATGACTATTGCTGTAATAAGAGATATGTTGTCGTAACTTTTTGTTCTACACTCATCAGGAATGCTAAATTTCAAAGGGAGCAACAATTTACACTGCATGAGAAAAGTGTGCTGGTTGGTTGAGATATTACTATGGAGAATGCTTCGGCGAACAATTGCCCCCATGCTGTTCTTTAATTGCTGCACTTGCCACCAGTGCAACGGCAAAGTTCATATTCATCACAAATGCAATCACACTGTCTCTGACGTTTCTGGCAGCAACGAAGCTGCTAGTTCAAATAAGACTGGAATTGTACCAATTGTAATGCAGAAATTGCGACCTGTTTAACACTTAAATGTACAGTTACGGCAGAGTTTTTGTTTATGAAATGTTTAGATCCTGTATATAATGATAGTGAGTGACCAGCAAGCAAAGCAGCAACGTGAGTGCTGAGCAAGACTGCGAGGGTGGCGAGGACAAGAGTAAACCAGGCAATAAGGGGCTATAGGGGTGGGTAGTGCATGGGTGGTGAGCAGGGCAATGCGACTTGGTAAACAAATGATGAAATAGAGAAGGTATAAGTTAGACATGTCCCCACTTTGTCTAAAGGAAATGCATCAAGTCTGAGGTCTCAAATTAAACCAACAAAGACACTGTCAAAGAACTTGGGTTAAAAATCATTTGCAAAAGCAACAAGCTTTCAGCTTCCAGAATTGAAATTAGAATTAGAATTAGGTCTTATATGTCGAGCAAAAGTGTGGCCTTCTGTTCATGCTGAACAGAGCTTTAGAACTCACCCACACCAGATCGTCACCAAGGCTGCTCAGTGAAACCATCTACCCTCACTTCATGGGAGGCTGAAACACTCGACCACATCCTTATCCATTTTTAACACTGAAGAATTTCTAGTTGCTTAAAACTCAACACGCCTCAGTCTGTCGTCCTACACTTACATTGTGTGCCCAATTCTTCTGCAATTTGTATCACAATTTGAAAACATCTTGTTCACCTTCCTCCCAAAGGTGTAAATTTGAACCTCTTGGCCTGTTCAAACACCCTCAGGACCTTGCCTCACTCCACACCCACAGACTTCTCCAGCTGCTCTATTTTCACTCTTCTGAGTATTTTCTACATCTGTCCTGTTTGCTTTGTTTCACCACTTGTGGCAGAGTTTCAGGTTTTATATCTTGATGTCTGGTATTCTACTCCACAAACATCTCTATTTCTTCATATACACAGGTTTGGAACTTTTTTTAAAATCAAAACCCATCTTTTCAAACAAACTTCTCAGTCATCAGTCCTAACTCTTCAACCGTGGCTCCTCTTTATTTCTTCCCACATTACTGCCCCTCTTTAAAGGCTTGGGATATATTCCTCACTAAAAACACAATGTAAAAGCACATCTTTCTTGGATAAGTCTTTAAACTGAAGAATATCAAAAGGTACAACTGTAGATCTGGGTTCAAGTCCCAACTGTTCCAGAGGTATGTATGAACAAGATGATTGAAATTAGTCAAAAAGGGTACGGAATGGATTAGGATATGTCATTTGAATTTACAGTGCCCCTGTAGGTTTCAGCTGGCATGGCACACTGAATCAATGGGATTCTTCTGGGATAAGATTTCAATAATTAAAAGCAGAATTTCAGTGGCAAGGGTATGGAATACTTGGTTCGAGGTTTGTCATATAATTATCAGGACCTGGTCAAAACTGGGTTTGTCCTCACAATGACTTAAAAAGGATGAATTATTAGACAGATGGCATGAATGAATTTCAGGTATGAGGAGCTCCTGAAGTATACTCTGTTTTCAGAACATGAGGAAACAGAGGACTACTCAGTGTGAAGGTAATGGTTCCACTGGTTGTCATTATACAGTTTATTTTTCTGCACCTTATTTCGAACAGGCAAAGTAATATTACTCAATAGATTATATTATTCATTTTCTCAGCACGCAATTACTAAAAGTGGGGAAAAAGAACTGCATCTGAAAGAAGATGAATGCCAGCACCTAGATATTCTCCGAAGTAGATGCACTTTCACATTATCCAATATACATATCACTGTGTTGTAATCTGCACATCAGATTAAAATGGTATCACTGTACTCCTTTAAATGATACTAATGAAACAACTCCCACCCGCTCTTTTCTTCTGACACATTCATAAGCTGGAACATGACACTACGGAAACTCCCTGAACTAATCTAAGTGCAAAGTGTAGGCAGTTGACTACACAGCAAAAGCTTTAGTGGATCACCTCAAACATGCCAATATTGAAGAATAACTGAAGAACTGGCCACATTATTACTGCATTATTAAAGAATATTTATACATGAAATACTAATGCCCTGTCTGAATGCTGTCATGTCAAAGAGTTTCAAATGATTTTAATCAAAAGCACTGCACATAAATTACAGATTTTGATAGCAACAAGGGCATGAAGTGTTCTCGTCTTCTTCTGAAATGGAATTTGTTTTCCAGAAACCAATAATTAAAATCAGCAGTTCATTAAGTTGAGCAGATGCACAATTCTGATTGTGAGCTTAAAAATAACGTACCAATGGATTTGGTTTTGTTAAAGTTTCAAAAATTGGAACATCTCAAATTTGGAGGAGTTTACTTAAACGCTACTTCTTTATAATTTAAATTCTGATCTTTTATTTCCAAGAAATTTATAAAGATTAACAATGCTCCACTTTGGAAAAGACCTAACATTGGGAGCACATCCATTTATCCTGCTCAAATGATCCCCTTATTTGGCACCTTCTACCAATAATGACCACTATTTTCAATACGGCTGGCTTGTCATGCATTAGAATTTTAGCAGTAGTTGAAAATAGTGATGGTAGATGGTAGCAATGTTCACACTTTTAAATATATTTTAGTAGGCTAATAGTAGCTCCAGTCACAATTTATTTTTGACAGCCAGTCAATGTCATTGCCAAGCACAACTGTCTACAACAGTTTGACATTGACTCATTAAGTTAGTTCAAGAAAAATATAGTTTTATATTTGTCTTGATTTTCCTTGTTCGCACAGACCTTACAGAAGGCATTTTCTCTTTCCTCCTGCAGCACAGTTGAATGCTGAACAAAATATTGGACAAAGACAAGACAAATTACAGATGGTGCACAAAACATGCAACAAGCTATGCTACTGAGGCTATATTATCAAAAGGTTTCCTTACACTACAGCAAAAACAGTTAGTCACAGAAACATCATAAAATTACCAATTGTAAAGGGTACTTAAGCAATGTATAGCATATTAAAAACATTTCCTAGTTCTAATCATAAGCACATGTTTTTACCGCAAAAGGTAAAATTAATGACTCCAAAAAACCAAATGATGAAATTCATGAAATACTGGAAATCTTTGAGTCGTGTTTATATATTTTACTGCATTGGCTTCTAGATTTTCAAAAAGCACTGACCTCTTTACCACCCATTGACTCAAACATTTTCTCCAGCTGGACTCTCAACTGCTGGATGTTATTCATCAGGATGCAAGGCTGCAAAAAAGTTGAATCAATAAATCATTTGGAAGTGCCTGACAGTGTTAATCAGAGTTTCCACACAGAAATATTGCAGATAAATTATGCAGGAATGTTGATGCCTCACAACTTGCCTATCGTTTCTACTGAGGAATACAGTAAATGGATCAGAGGTTGGTCAAAATGAAGGCAATGACAAATAATGTAGCTCATCTGTGAGCAAAGACAACCTCAAAAACTGTCAAAGTGATACAGAACCAACGACGGAAGGTATTTATTGGACCATTTCTTCGTCTTGCAATCCTTGTATTTTGTTTAAATTCCTTCTTTCCCTCAATCCGCACGATTTTAATTTGACCGGATCAATACACAATATTGTAACAGTTCCATGATCACTTTCATTTACTCAGTGCATGTTAACAATTAGGGTTAAGGTTACCTCACCTTGTAGCAACATTAATTCATCATTATAAAAATATGGATTAGTGTATTGAGTATAGGAGTTGGGAGGCCATGTTGCAGCTGTACAACACATTGGTGAGGCCACTTTTAGAATACTGCATTCAATTCTGGTCTTCCTGCTATAGGAAGGACATTGGAAAACTTGGAAGGGTTCAGAAAGGATTTACAAGAATGTTGCCAGCATTGGACGGTTTGAGCTACAGGGAAAGGCTGAACAGACTTTTTGGTCAGGAGGAGGAAGGGGGTGGTATTTTCCTGGAATGCTGGAGACTGAAGGATAACCATAAAGAAGTTTATAAAATCATAGTGGGCACAGATACGGTAAATAGTCAATGTCTTTTCCCCCAGGGTGGGGGAGTCCAAAACTAGAGGGCATAGGTTTAAGTTGAGAGGGGAAAGATTTAAAGGGACCTAAGAGGTAAATTTTTCACGCAGAGGGTGATGCATGTATGGAATGGGCTGCCAGAGGAAGTGGTGGAAGCTGATGTATAACATTTAAAAGGCATCTGGATGGGTACATGATACGAAGGGTTTAGAGGGATATGGGCCAAATGCTGACAAATGGGACTAACTCAGTTTAGGATATCTGGTCAGCACGGACGAGTTGGACCGAAGGGTCTGTTTCCGTGCTGTACTTTCTAATGTCTCTTTGAACAAAAATGTTTTTAATGAAATGAAGGCAGACGGCAAAGTTCATCTGCCAATTAATGCCTGATGAAAAAAGCACCAAGCTGATGTCTTTGTAAACAAACTTTTAAATCACTCTCTCTGCATATTCATTAATTGTTGACTTTATACACAATAGACAAAGTCTCTTTCACTTCTCGCAAAAATCACTGGCTATAAGTAAAAGAAGAAATAAGATACATCTCTTTTGGCAAAGATAACTAAATTTAGGGGATATACATAATTGCAAACATAAACTTATTGTTAAATGATTGCTCAATAAATTACCTAATCCTGCAATAAGATCAGTAAACACAGCATCTAAGTGTAAAATTATTAGTAATTTGTCTCAGTAAGCATAGCTATTCAGAGGAAAAGATCCTTCATGAAAAATAACTTGGCCAGTTGATTGATGGTATAAATCTAGTTAAGCAATTCATAGGTCTACCAACCAGAGGAGTCACTAGCACAAATGCCACATCCCTCTCTAATTCTGTCATACAAGTTTTTGTTGAAATAAAGAATCCCCACCTCAAACTCCACCCTCAAAAATTTTTCTGGTAAAATGACAAGGAAATTTCATTGGGCTATGCTGAACAATGATGAATCAATATTTGTACAAGGTAATTTCAATGCCTAGCTATTAACTCCACAGTATGAACTAAGCCCATCATATAATTATAGGCAAAGTCAGTGGAGGAGAAACAAAAATATCTGGGTTTTCCCAGAGCTACAATTACTTTGTGCATCTCTGTATGAAATCATAGAGAGTGATGAAACTGATAGAAGTGATAAAGTAATGTGACACAGTTCCTTAAACCTGTCGATCTTTCTGAATACCATATTAGCAGAAAGCATTCACCGCTGTTGGTAGTGTTGACACCATGGAGGTGTTAGGAATGAGATGCATAATTATAAAGATTGCAAAAACATTTAAATAAATTTGCCTAAAAAATGACTCATTTCTCAAATCTGGATTAGAACAATTGTGAAAACAGAATTTTACTTTGCTTCCCACATTTAGATCTCAAAAATAAGACTTTCAAACCAAATTACACAGGTTGTTATACACTAATAAAAGCAAACAAAAAATTCTTCGAAAAACATGAGTGGGCTAATTTGGATTGTAATTGTAGCTGATCATAGCCAAGATGACAATATCAACGCTGCAAGTGGGACAGTGTCCCTAGGAATGGAACAGAAAGAATGCTTATCAGATACGGTTCCTTACTGTGATTATTATCCAGTGCCCTTTCTCTACAGCAAACCAACACTTGGTTCCTGAAGTGTCAGACTTCGCTGTTGAATAGCTTCCTGACATTAAGACAGAATTTTAACATGACGACATGCTGAGAGTGAGAATGGGGTTGGTGAGTAAAATCCAGTAGCACGTCAAGCCAGTTGCCAAGTGCAGTTCATCCCTCTGTATCTTTTTAACATAACCACTGCATTTGTATCTGACTTTCTGATTCCCCAATTTGACCAGTTAATGTCAGCAGGCGTAATGAGAGCCTACAAGAGTTAATTTCAACTTTGTTCCTTGACACTGCAAAGATGACAATTGAGAGGTTCTGAAAATAGGGATCAAAAGACAATACTGTGCCAGTTTTATTGATGGCTCAGAGGATCTTACGTTGCAGGCTGTAAGGACCCACAGGTGGATCCTCTTCTGTACCAGTGGCCACCTACAGCAATGAAGCTTGGCTGAAGGTTTCTCAAGTGGTGATGCTGCTATACTCCTGAACTCAGAGCTAAGTGTGGTTCCAAAGATCAAACCAGGCAATACACTAACGTATTTAACTGCAACCCGACAGCTGTGACAGGTCTACACCTTACCCTACCTTCTAAAAATCTACTTCAACTTATCATCTTTCGGAGCAGCTTACTTTGTAGGTGTGTCCATCTCTCTCACCCAGATGCATCCTCACCATCTTCCCTCATTAATCTATCCTCCAATATCATCCAACATTGCAGGCAGAAGGAGGTAATATCACTAACCTAGTAATATTGTGGCCCAGGCTAAAGCTCTGCAGAGGTGTGTTCAAATCCCATTACTGCAGCATCATCTGTTTCACTAATGCCCTTCACACAAGGAAATCTGCCATCATGTGAGGCCAGATCCACAGCAATGTGACTGACCTTTAACCGCCCTCTGAAGGGGCCCAGTGAGCTATTGAGTTCCAGGGCAATTCAGGATGTGCAACAAATGCTGACCTTGCCAGTAAAACCCACATCTTGTGAAAGAGTTGAAACTTAATGAACATTTGTTCGATCATTCAAACCACCCAATAGCAATAAGCACATAAGTGAAGCACAATGTCCACTCCATTCAGGATGAGGTGACAGGGCTGGGCAGCGTCCATTCCATTCGGGATGAGGCAGACAGGGCCGGGCAGCATCCACTCCACCCTGGATGAGGCAGACTGGGCTGGGCAGCGTCCACTCCACTCGGGACGAGGCAGACCGGGCTGGGCAGCGTCCACTCCACTCGGGATGAGGCAGACCGGGCTGGGCAGCGTCCAAATTATCAGGGAATGATCACTGCTTCCACAGGAAAAAGGGGCCCAAGGCTGAGAAATGGCCCAGTAATGGGACAAGCATTCATGACCAGGAAGGACACTAATGCAGGCAAAATCCTTTCACATAATTAGGCAAGAGAGCAGATGTAAGGTTTCAATACTTAGTCAATTTTTTGACTGTCATTTCTTCAGCTCTCTCAAATGTCATGATTGCTTTTATTTTGTCACCTTGCTTTTACTGGCAAGTTCCAGAATATCTGGGAAATCCATGCACTCACAGCTGAGTCCTGAACCTATTATTAATACTGCTCTTAATGAACTATTATGATGTTGAAATTGCTAGCCTCCCTTGCCTGAGGGGGTTCCATGCTGCAATAAACGTGAAACACGTTGTTAATTTCAGCACTTTTAACCCACCTACCTGCTCCCAAGCCCACTCAGTCCTGGAAGTAAAAACTCCCCCACACTGTGTAGGCTCAGTTGCAAAGAACTGTACTTTTGTACCTTTAATAGCACATTGGCTTTGGAAATATTACACGCCATGAGTCAATATCTTTAGGTCAGGAACAAAGAAAAATAACATCTGAACAACACTACTTGAAAGCAGGGATAAAAAGAGCTGTTGAGTTCAACAATGGAATATAATAGGAAATACATGGTACAATCCCTGCAAAATCAAAATTCTTTGCGAAGCAACAATTTCCAATGCTTTCTGACAATATATAATACCATTTAACATGGTTGAACAATTTATTTCATTTCATTGTTAGTTGGGACTTTGCAGACATTAGAACAAATGATCTCCTTGGTGTGTTTTCTCTCTCTCTGTTGTTAAAAAGTCAATGTGATATTGTTTCCATCACAAATTTTCTTCTAGGCGAGTAAATGGGCTATTAAAAGTGACCTACTCTGACCTACCTACCACCATAAAACATCTGCTTTAATTAGAAATGAACTGAATTTGTGGCTATTCAAAATATTTCAGACACCAATGGGAACAACCAAAGATTTTTAAAGTAATTCTAAGGTTTCACCTCCAAACTTGATTGTTATCTGATTTGCTCATGTGGCTAAGACATCAATATTTCCTGAGGAGCACATACTATCCGAGGGCTTGTTTGAATTTAAAGCAAAGAACCAAATTGCAAGTAAAGCAGTGACCACGTGCAATGTGGAGGGTTTTGGATTATTTTACTGATGCAGACTACTTGATGATTGATGCTATCAATAAATGCTCACGTAGCAACAGCTGTGATTCACTACACCCCATCCTAAGTTGCACGAACAAAATATTATTCCTCCCCAATATGTGCACAGTCGGGGACACCAAACAACAATGGGTATTTCCTTCCGCATCAATACAATTATCAGACACTTCCTTCCTTCTGGGTCCTGCTAATGCACAGATTTTTATAAATGCCACATATGTTTGTGTGAAATTCAAGTTTTTGAGGCTGTAATTTTAGGCAAAACATAGGAGGTTAACTTTTGCACAAGAAATCTGGGAATGGACAGGGCACATGTAGGAAGATTGTTTCTGCTTGTTGGAGAGTGTAGGAGCGGGGGCATTATCTCAGAATAAGGAGTTGCACATTTAAGACAGAGAGGAGGAGGAATTTCTTCTCAGCGTGTGGTGAATCTATGGAATTCTTTACCACAGAGGGATGTTGAGAATAGGTCATTAAGAATATTCAAGGCCGATTTAGACAAATATTTAATCAGTACGGGAATCAAGGATTATGGAGAAAAAGCAAGAAAGTGGAGTTGAGGATTGTCAGATTACTGTATGGCACAGCAGACTCAATGGGCTGTATGGCCTACTGCTGCTCCTATGTTATACCATCTTAATACTTCAAGGCTTTGCAATGCAAGCTGAGTCGTTATAAGTACTGAGCGACCGATAGTAGCAAAGAGATTGCTTGCTTGCTGTAGTTCTGAATTCACAGAGGATGGGTTTCCTAGACTACCTACCAGTTAATGATAAAATTATGGATTTTCGGGCTAAACTCTGTGGCCTGCCTTATATGTGTGATAACTGAAAAACAGGATTTTTGGAGGCGAAATATTGGGGTTAACTCTTAGCAAGATTGATTGTTACTTGAGTGTGTACATTTTGCAATGCTTGTCATCTTTCTTCACACCATCCATCAGCTCTGCACTCCCTCCTTGCATCTCTTACTCTGGCTTGGCGTGCATCTCTGTCTTCCCTTCCTCCCACAACTCTGGCAGAACCGTCAGTCTCTTTGTCTGACTCTCTAGAAGTTGCTTGCTAAATCCTTCCATTTCTTCTTTTCTGATCTTTATCATCACATTGTTTCTCTTAGCTCCCGAAAACGGTCAAGAATCTTCCTTTCCATTGTGCCTCTTTGGTGAGTTTTTATGTCCTTCTGCATTGAAAGCATTTCAAGGGAAAGCACTTTATAAAGGCGTCAGTTGTTGTTTTAAAGAGTATCATTGGTCAGTTAATGCTACCTTGTTGTGGTCTCTGTGAACAAATCAACTTTTGGAAATCTATGATTTTGTGCATTTCTGATGAGGTTTGCAAAGTTGGAGCCGGGAAGTCTGATGTAAGAATGTATGAAATAGGAGCAGGAGTAGGCCACTTGACTCCTTAAGGTCTGCCAGTCAATAAGATCATGACTGAAACAAAAACAGAGACTGCTGGAGGAGCTCAGCAGGTCTGGCAGCCTCTGTGGAGCAAAAACAGAGTTAACATTTCGAGTACGGTGACCCTTCTTTGGGACTGGCTGAACTGATTGTGGTCTTAGCTCCACTTTCCTGTGTGCACCCCCATTACCCTTGACTGACCTGTCCATCAAAATTCTAACTCAGCCTTGAATATATTCCATGACCCAGTGGTCCATCGCTCTCTGAGGGACAGAATTCCTAAAGGTTAACGACCCTCGTCCAGAAGATATTCCTTGTCATCTCTATCTTAAACAGGAGACTCCTGATTTTGAAACCGTGCCCCCCTTGTTATGGAGGAGAAACACCCCAATGCTTATATTACATTGTTTGTTTAATCATTACATTAGGGCAGAAGTGGAACCAAAGACACTTAAGCCCAAATCAAATATGAAGAAGAAAATGATCACGTTGTAACAAGCAACATACAGAAAAATATGAGCATTTCTTTGAGAATTTTGACAAATTCACAGTTAAGGACCTCCCTGATACTGGTAACTTCCACATTCTAATCACAGCATAGAATTACTTTAAACCTATTGAAATGATTTGCCATATGTCCAGTGGGAATCTGCAAAATGCTATTAATTCATTCTATTGTGAGGAGGTGCTTGTAAACCTTGAACAAAATCTGTTCGGATATTATTTGTGTTGACAAATAAATGGAATGAAGGTGGACCTACTTTCCACAAACAAGGTTGAGAAAGGATTGGACAGAGATGTTAAAATCATGAAAGGTCTGAACAGATTAGACAGAGAGAAAACGTTTCTATTAGGATCAGGAAGCAGGGGACAGAGGTTTGAGGTTGTTGGTGAAACAGTTAAAGGCAAATTCAGACAAAATGGCTTTACAAAAGGAATGGTTAGGATCTGGAATGCACTGCCTGAGTGTGGAGGCAGCAGGTTAGAATCCTTACAGTGTGGAAGAATGCCATTCAGCCTATCACATCTGCACTGACCCTCTGAACAGCAGCCCACCCAGACCCAGCACCCCACCCTATCCCCATAACCCTGCATTTCCCAGTGCTAATCCACCTAGCCTGGACACTATGGGCAATTTAGCATGACCAATCCACCTAAGCTGCACATCTTTGGACTGTGGGAGGCATCTAGAGCACCTGGAGGAGACCCATACAGACATTGGGAGAATGTGCAAGCTTTACACAATTGTCCAAGGGTGGAATTGAACCTGGGTCCCTGCTGCTGCAAGGCAGCAGTGTTAACCACTGAGCAACCATGCTACCCATCACAGCTGTACGGCATAAGTCTTCAACACTGTTGCTGGAACATTGTTAGTGCCCATAGCCTTTGCAGCCTCCAGTCAATATGCAGTGAATTGAATGGGCTGAAGAAATGCCATCTGTATTGCTGGGGGCCTATGGAAGAGGAGATGGGTTATCAACTGAGCACTTCTGGCTGAAAATTGCTGTAAATGCTTCAACTTTATCACTTACACTAGTGGGCTGCCCTATTATTGAGGATGAGGATATTTGTGGAGCCTCTTCCTCCAAAGAGTTGTTTAATTCAGAACTGTTCATTCACATTCAACATCATTCACAACTGTTTGGAGCAGGATGACATTTGTTGTGGAATCATTTAGTGCTGTCTATCATTTGCAGGTTCTGCTGTTGGTGTGCAAGTAGTCCTGCTTGGTGGCTTCATCGGGTTGACACCTCATCTTCAGTTATGCCTGGTGCTGCTCGTGGCATGGGCTCCTGCACTCTCCATTGAACCAGGGTTGATCCCCTGGCCTGATGGTAATGGTTGAGTGGAGGATATGCTGGGCTATGGGATTACAGATTGTGCTGGAGTACAATTCTGCTGCTGTTGATGACCCACAGCACCTCATGGATGTCCAGTTTGGAGTTGCTAGATCTGTCTGACGTCCGTCCCATTATGCACAGTGATGGTGCCACATAACACAAGGGAGTGTATTTTCAATGGAACTTTATTTCCACACAGACTGTGCAGATGCGTCTGTGACTGGCAGATTGGTAAGGATTCCTGCTTTTCCTTTTGAGTGATCGATACAATTGCATAGCTTGCTAGGCCATTTTGGAGGGCAGTCAACCACATTGATGTGTATCTGGTGTCACACAGGCTGGGAAAATTCAAATCTAAAAATCAAATCTAAATTTCTAAGGTCCATTTTGTGGTTCATGTATTTTTACAATCCTACGATTGAATAAAAAGTGGAAAGCACGGTGGCTCAATGGTTAGCACTGCTACCTCACAGCACCAGGGACCCGAGTTCGATTCCACCCTCGGGCGACTGTATTTGCACATTCTTCCCCTGTCTGCGTGGGTTTCCTCCAGGTGCTCCGGTTTCCTCTCACAACTAAAAGGTGTGCAGGTTAGGGGGATTGGCCATGCTAAATTGCGCATAGTGTCCAGAGATATGCAGGATAGGTGAACTAGCCATGGGAAATGCAGGGTGACAGGGATAGGATGGGAGGATGGGTCTGGGTTGGATGTTCTTTGGAGGGTTGGTGTGGACTCGATGGGCTGAATGGCCTGTTTCCACACTGTAGGTATTGTATGAAAAATAAACAATGAGTTCTATAATTACAAACTTAAAACTAACATTCCAGAAATGGAAACTCAGAGGGGCCTCATTAACACTGCCAGCAATAAACTCATTTACGATTAGTAGGGCAGAAATGGTCATTTGACAGACAAAGCATTCATGATTTACCAATCGTGCTTACAATTTGATTTGTGAGAAGTAAAAATACACTTCTGTTGTGCCAATATCCTGCAATTGCTTTGGTAATACATCTTGATAGCATACGATTGGGTTCACAGTTCATGTACGCATCTATACCTACCACTTTTTCCTTGGAACAGTAGAGGTGGAAATCTTTTGAGATAATAGCAGCATATTGGAGGAGGACTTTGCATATGGTCTGCAATGAAAATGAAAAATGTGATCACCAAATTTCACTCATTTAAATTCCTGGTGATTTCTTTTTCGAGATAATGATAGTGCAATAAATAGTTATTTAGTTCAAACACAGCGTGAGGAATAAAATTTATATTTGTAAACATAGAGACTGCATTTTTTGCTGAGTTTTTATAGTTATTGAGAAGATAATCTGATTGAATGTCTTTTGGATTGTAAAAACATGTTGAAAAGTTTTTTTTTGTATATATCTGTCAAAGTAGAGTAATGAGAACCTGGGGAGAAAGCACAGTAACATTTATTGACAACTGCAGCTACACAAATGTCGTAACAACCACAGAACAGACCACTTTTCAAACATTGTAAGACTTGTATAGATTATAAATGCATGTACCTTAGCAAATCTTCTCATGAAATGTCCCAGTGCCTCCGGATTAGGACATTCAAGCTTTTTGATAATCTCAAAACTTTGATTCAGTTGAGTGAAGACGTCCACGACGGAGCAAGAGAACAGAGCATGTTCTGAAGTTTGTTGGAACTAGATTAGAAAAAAATACAAATTGGATAATAGCTAAGCTCTTAAAATAAATGAGAGAAATTTGTCAAATGCAATTTACAATCTATTTCAAAAAAATAACATTCTTGGTTACTGTAAAATAAAAAGTCACAAAATATTCAGAAGGTGTTGCGTTTCATCTGTGGGACAAGCGAGAAAATGAATTTGACACTTGCCCCATCTTTCTTATCTCTCTCAAGTGCTCCGTGAAGAAAGTCCATTGATACAACTTCATTTTCATCCAGCCAATCAATGGCAAAAGGCTCAAACCACCTGATCAAAATAATCAGACAATGATGTTTTATTAAAATGCAAGATTATATTCATTTAGAAGTTTATTCCATCAGACTACAATGTCACATTACTGTGGTTTCATACACATTTCATCCCAACATGCACCTACTTACCTACATGCTCAAATATCCTTCAAATGAGGATTGTATTTCACAGATATGGGTGAAAAGGATACATAATGAGGAAAGTGAGAGTTACTCCAGTTCATTAAGACTTGTTAGCCTGGAATTCTCCTGATCTTACTGCAGCTCCATAACTGAATGCTATGTATATATCAGTTTCTGGTTTTTCAGCAAGAACTACCATATAATTTAATCAATAATATCCTAAGGGTATATGAAATATAAACAGAAAGTGCTTGAGAAACTGAATTCTAATGTGACATTAATTCAGGACTCTCTTTCTCATTCCACCGATATTACCAGATCTACTGAGTTTCTCCAGTACTTTCTTTTATTTCTGATCTCCAGCATCTGCAGTCGTCTCAGAGGAGCAGGAAGGCTGACATTTCGGGTCTGGACTCTTCTTCAGAAATGGGGGAGGGGAAGGGGATTTTGAAATAAATAGAGTGAGAGGGGGAGATGGATAGAAGGTGGATAAAGGAGAAGACAGGTGGAGAGGAGACAGTCAGGTCAAAGAGGCAGGGTTGGAGCCAGTAAAGGTGAGTGCAGGTGGGGAGTTAGGGTGGGGACAGGTCGGTCCAGGGAGGACGGACAGATCAAGAAGACAGTATGAGGCTAGTAGGTAGGAGATGGGGGTGCGGCTTGAGTTGGGATGAGTGGATAGTTGGGAGGACAGGTTAGGGAGGCGGGGACGAGCTGGGCTGGTTTTGGGATGTGGTCGGGGGAGGGGAGATTTTGAAGCTTGTGAAGTCCACATTGATACCATTGGGCTGCAGGGCTCCCAAGCGAAATATGAGGTGCTGTTCCTGCAACTTTCGGGTGGCATCATTGTGGCACTGCAGGAGGCCCAGGGTGGACATGTCGTCCAAGGAGTGGGAGGGGGAGTTGAAATGGTTTGAGACTGGACTGAGAGGTGCAGTTGTTTGTTGCGAACCGAGCGTAGGTGTTCCACAAAGCGGTCTCCAAGCCTCCCCATGGTTTCCCTGATGTAGAGGAGGCCACAATGGGAACAGTGGATACAGTATACCATATTAGCAGATGTGCAGGTGAACATCTGCTTGATGTGGAAGGTTTTCTTGGGGCCTGGGATGGGGATGAGGGGGGAGGTGTAGGGGCAGGTGTAGCACTTTCTGCGGTTGCAGGGAAAAGTGCTGGGGGTGGTGGGGCTGGTGCGGAGTGTGGAGCGGACAAGGCAGTCCCGAAGAGAGTGGTCCCTCCGGAAAGAAGATAAGAGTGGGGAGGGAAAAATCTCTTTGGTAGTGGGGTCGGATTGCAGATGGTGTAAGTGCCGGAGGATGATGCATTGGATCCGGAGGTTGGTAGGGTGGTACGTGAGGATGAGTGGGATTCTATTTTGGTTGTTATTGTGGGGAGGGGTTGTGAGAGATGAGTTGCAGGAAATGCGGGAAACGCGGTCGAGGGCGTTTTCGACCACTGTGGGGGGGGGATGTTGCAGTCCTTGAAAAACAAGGACATCTGGAGTGTCCGGGAGTAAAATGCCTCATCTTGGGAGCAGATGCGGTGGAGGCGAAGGAATTGGGAATAGGGGATGGCCTTTTTGCAGGAAGGTGGGTGAGAGGAGGTGTATTCCAGGTAGCTGTGGGAGTCAGTAGGCTTGAAATGGATATCCGTTTCCAGGTGATTGCCAGAGATGGAGACATCGAGGTCCAGGAAGGACAGCGAGGTATCAGAGATGGTCCAGGTGAACTTAAGGTTGGGGTGGAAGGTATTAGTGAAGTGAATGAACTGTTCGAGCTCCTTGTGGGAGCA
>JAHRHZ010000048.1:13709629-13749886 GCA_024137785.1 Ginglymostoma cirratum | reverse complement strand
AGAAGACTTTCCACATCAGGCAGATGTTCACCTGCACATCTGCCAATATGGTATACTGTATCCGCTGTACCCATTGTGGCTTCCTCTACATCAGGGAAACCAAGTGGAGGCTTGGGGACCGCTTTGCAGAACACCTGCGCTCAGTTCGCAACAAACAACTGCACCTCCCAGTCGCGAACCATTTCAACTCCCCCTCCCATTCCTCAGACGACATGTCCATCCTGGGCCTCCTGCAATGCCACAGTGATGCCACCCGAAGGCTGCAGGAACAGCAAATCATATTCAGCCTAGGAACCCTGCAGCCCAATGGTATCAATGTAGATTTCACAAGCTTCAAAATCTCCCTTCCCCCAACCGCATCCCAAAACCAGCCTAGCTCATCTCCACCTCCCTAACCTGTTTTTCCTCTCACCTCAAGCCCCACCCCCATCTCCCATCTACTAACATCATCCCGCCCCCTTGACTTGTCCGTCCTCCCTGGACTGACCTATCTCCTCCCTACCCCACCTACCTACACACACCTTTACTGGCTCCATCCCCACCTCTTCGACTTGTCTGCCTCCTCTCCACCTATCCTCTCCTCTATCCATCCTCTATCCGCCTCCCCCTCTCTCCCTATTTATTTCAGAACCCTCTTCCCCTCCCCCATTTCTGATGAAGGGTCTATGCCCGAAATGTCAAGTTTTCCTGCTCCTATGATGCTGCTTGACCTGCTGTGTTCATCCAGCCCCATGCTTGCTACCTATTCATGACTCTGGCTGCAGTTGTGGTGGGTGAATAGGACTGCACTGCTGGGAGCAGGGCCCAACGGATACGTTGGACACAAAGATATGTTTAGGAACAGGTCCCGCTGAGGAAACAGGGAGGCTGCGGAAGGACACGGCCAGGCCAGGAGAGTGGGCAAAGAAGTGGCAGATGGAATACAATGTGAGAAAGTGTGAGGTTATGCACTTTGCTACGAAGAACAGAAGCGTAGACTATTTTCTAAATGGGGAAAGGCTTTGGAAATCTGAAGCACAAAGGGACTTGGGACTCCTTGTCCAGAATTCTCTTAAGCTTAACGTGAGGGTTCAGTTGGCAATCAGGAAGGCAAATGCAATGTTAGCATTCATTTTAAGTGGGCTAGCATACAAGAGCAGAGGCGTGCTACTAAGATTCTCGAAGGCTCTTGTCAGACCACATTTGGAGTATTGAGAGCAATTTTGGGCTCTGTATCTAAGTAAGGATGTGCTGGCCTTGGAGGGGGTCCAGAGGAGGTTTACAAGAATGATCCTGGAGATGAAGGGCTTGTCGTTTGAGGAGCAGTTGAGGACTCTGAGTCTGTACTCGATGGAGTATAGAAAGGTGAGTGGGGAATCTTACTGAATGCTGAGAGGCCTGGATAGAGTAGACGTGGAGATGATGTTTCCACTAGTAGAAAAGTCTCGGAGCCAAGGGCACAGCCTCACAATGAAGGGACTCCCAATCATAACTGAGAGGAGGAGGAACTTCTTCAATCAGAGGGTGGTGAATCTGTGGAACTCATTGCCACACAAGGCTGTGGAAGACAAGTCACTGAGTTTATATAAGACAGAGATGGATAGGTTCTTGATGAGTAAGGGGAAAAAGGGTTCTTGGAGGGAGGAAGGATAATGAGGTTGAGAAACATATCAGTCATGATTGAATGACAGAGCAGATGTAAGGGGCTGAATGGCCTAATTCTGCTCCCATATCTTATGGTCTTATAGTACATGTCCATCTTACCACAAGGTCTTGCAGTCTTATTGTCTAAACCTGAATTTTTTGTTCACCCATATCTCAGTGACAGAATGTGTGGAAGAAGAAAATAAGTCAACCAAGACTTGCCTTGTATTTTTTTTTGCAATTGAGTTAGCTGATACACGATTGCCCCGTCAGAAAAATCTATAATACTTGAATGAAAGTGAGATTTATGTACAGATTCCTTCAAGACGAACATGATACTACCCACCAAAATTACCTGAATAATCAACGATAGGCCAAGAAATTCTAATCCATGCAAGATCTATTTCTTCATCTTTGTTTTTCTTCCATCTACAAACCAACTACTGTCATCCTTTCTCATCCAGGAAAGGCAATATGAGCAGCTGTCCCATTTATATCTGGATAGTCACCCTCAAAGCCACTATAATCAGCAAACTGGAAACACAATTCCACTGGGTAAATTAAATAATCTCAGTGTTTCCACTTCCTGGAAACAATTAGTTTTATGGCTTAATGAGCACCAAAACCCTATTATGCGGGCTGTCTGATTGTGCGAAGAGCAGACAAGCAAAAACATTGTAAGCCAGTCATGGAGATTTAATAATAAAATACGTCAAGGTGTCAGCATCACGCAAAACTTTCATTAAGAGAAATGACAGAAACGGGATTAGAGATTCAGACGTGGCAGAGACTGAAGAATTGGTTATTGCTTTGGAATATGCAGTCAGTCGCATAAAGCAGGACTGATAAATAATGATAAGAAAAATTTAATAATTTTATCTGAACGTTTACCGGCAGGAGTTGGAGTGAAGCTGCATGACAACCTTGGCAGTTTAGTGACAAAAGCAAATCAGAAACAAAAATTGGCCAGGGTGATACATGGACAGGCAATTGGCAAATGCTTATTCCACGTGATTTCTGAAGGCAGATTTCACCTCCCCACTCAGGATATTTTGCGAATGAATGCAGGGTTAAGAAGAATGAAATCTTACAACCTCAGTATGATGAAGAAATAAGTTGCATCAGATTGTTTGAGAACAGGCAATGTGATTAATTTAGATTCAATGCTCTAAATGGAACAAAAGCACTCCCATCAGGTAAGGGTAACCAATCAGCTCACAAATGAAACTTGGGACAGAACCATTTTCTGCATGATAAAACAAAAATGAAATTAAATTTTGTTACTTACAAAGAATATTCTGCGACTGCATCTTTGAAAGCTGGCAGATCTCGCACATATTCATTATAAAACCATTTTACTTTAAAGTGCAAATTCATATAATCAGCACTCTTGCAAAGTCGATGTTTTTCATGCTCTGTTGTAAAGCATAAAAGGAAAATGTCATCTTTTATTTTTCTCTGAATAAGAACTGCATCAATAAATGAATGATTTATATTTCTATGCTTACATAAAGTGCATCAGTATTTCAACATAATGTTATTTTTCAGCAATACAATGCTATTATTAAAATACCATTAAATTATCAATGTTTCTAAATATCAGATTAATGTCATGATTTTCCTGTGATTACTTGTAAATTTAAAGTATTATGCATACTTTAAGTTGACAGTTAATTCAATGATTCCAAAAGTGTGAAATGTTCAGAATATTATATTATAGGCAACATGGTGGCACAGTGTTTAGCACTGCTGTCTCACAGCACTGGCGATCCGAGTTCAATTCCAGCCTTGGGTGACTACATGGAGTTTGAACGTTCTTTTCATGTCTGAGTGGGTTTCCTGCCAGGTGCTCCAGTTTCCTCCCATGGTCCAAAGATGTGCAGATTAGATGGATCAGCCACACTAAATGTCCCTATCATGTCGAGGGATGTGCTGGCTAGGTGGATTAGCCATAGCGAATGTGGAGTTGGGGAAATAGGTTGGGGTCTGGGTAGGATGCATTTCAGAGGGTTGGTGCAAACTCAATGGGTCGAATGGGCTCTTTCTGCACAGTAGGTAATTGATGATGATCATTCTGCTAAATACTATGATCATAGATAGTGAATTAAGCTATTAGGAACATTGAGATACAACTACAAAAACAGCCACAGCGAAAAGTTAATTTGCCTTCAATCTTGAACAATGTCACTTATTCTGAAAATTCATTCACACCCTTTTGATTTGACTAAGACATAATCAAAACACCTTCCAATTAGGAGAATGAACATGGATATAGGGAAAAAAGTATGAGTCCAACATTTCACATGGTTGAGGGAAGATCCTTTGTGAAACTTGAAGCTCTTATTAGCACTTCTGTCTTAAAGAACAAATGACGCCATCATGTAAGAAATAGATGTCACAGGAAGTCTCCAATTAATTCAGTAAAACCTTCATTTGTTGATGAATTCTCTGAATAATCTGAAATGACCTCTGAATCTGCTTAAACTGTTTTTCACTACTGATAGGCAAGTTAATAGAATGAATCAATATTTATATACACATACATTTTAATAAATCTTCAACAACAATCATGACTTTCAACAATTACTTATTTATTGGCGGCAGCAAAGCAGTACTGGTAGTTGTGTTCCAGTGATATCAAGCAATACGTTTTTTTTAGAAGCTAGACTTTGCTTCATAAAGGCACACATGTAACATGGAAACGCTGCCTCGTGGTAAGGAAAATGACCTCAAGGAACATCCATGCAGACAGTTTGATCTATATTTCCTTTATAAGTTCAGGACAGCACCAGGTTTCTCTTATACAGTTCAGGAGTGTTCAAAGCTGCTTAAATGTGTCAAATAATGGGGAAGTTTTAAAAATGATGCTCCTATTTGACATATTAATAGTAAAGTTAATAATTTGTACAGTCTTTTTTTTAAATGTGATGTGCCCTGGAAATCTCCAATTTACTTGTCAATCTATAATATAATTGTACTGTGACAGCAATTAGCCGTCTGCTCCTGTTTAAATATAATTTAGATTCTACTCTTTAAAAATCTAATCTTGAATGGATCACTAAAAATGAAGGCATGTTCTGCAGAATCCGGAAATATTGCTTGTTTACTCCAAGAGAGAAGGCATCTGAGTGAGACAGGAAATTTACACCACATATTATTTCTTGTACATTTACACAGTGTTTTGTGCAATTCTATATTTTAAGTTGTTTTGGCTTCGTGTATATATGTATTTATTGATTTGTAGTTCCCAAAAGGATTCAGTTAAAATATAGTAATTACTTTGATTTCTCTGTCTAACAAGAAGTTATCCATATCCACCTCAAAAAATGCAGAAATTCCCACCTCCACTCCCATCTGAGGCACAAAGTTTCAAAGTTGCATAACGATCTGAGAGGAAAAAAATCCTTATCATTTCGATCCTAAAAAGGGTGATTCCTAGTTTTAGAACAGCGTCCTTGACTACATGGCTCAATCACAAAAAGAAACACTGTCACCAATGACACTGTATCAAGGTCTTTCAGATTTTTATAAACTTCAATCAAGTTACCTCTTGCTCTTCTCAACTCTTGTGAAAACAAGCTCAGTGTGTCCAATCTTTCTTCATAAGGCATGCTGCTCATTCAAGGTATCAATCTAGTAAAACTCATTTCAACCACCTTCAATGTATTTATATCCTTCCTTAAATAAAGACACCAGAACTGTGCACAGTATTCAAAATGTAGTTTCACCCATGCCCTATTTAACTGAAGTGTGGCATCTTTACCTTCATGACAAATTCTTCTCAGAATAAAGGACAGCATCCCATTAGCCTTCTTAATCTCTAGCGCACTGTTTTTGAGCCTCATGCCCGAGAAATGCCTCTACACTTCAGAATTCTGCTGCCATTCACAGTTGAAAGAAGATGGTCCTTTTTTATTCTGCCTGCCAAAGTGAACAACTTCATATTTTCTCACAAGATATTCTAATTGCCAGATTTTTGCCTACTCACTTAACCTAGTTATATTGGTCTGCATTCTTGATATGCCATTTTCATTACATGCTTTCCTACCTATCTTTGTTATTTATAAATTTAGCCACCACATCTTTGATTGCCTCATCTAAATCACTGATATAAATTGTCAAAACTTGAGGGTCCAGCACCAACCTATGCAGAATGCCACTCGCATCCTGCCAACTTTTAAAAAGACCCCATTTGTGCATGTTCTCTGTTTTCTGCCAGCCAGCCAATCTTCTTCCCATGGTGGTATGTCACCCCTACACCATGAGCTCCTACTTTGTGTAATTACCTTTTAAATGGATCGTGTTGAACACCTTGTGAAGACCCAACCACAGTATATCAATGGGTAGGACATGAATGGCACTTTGAAAGAAAACTAAGTTTATAACTAGTGATAAAATATATGCATGTTGGCATGACTAAGATGTCATTATTATATGTCCTAATAATCAATAATTAATGTGTGCTATCCATTGATTTTACTTTGAAATGGACATTCCATTAAACAGGCATTTCAACCTTTAAATGGATAGATTAATTCGGATGTCTCATTTAAGATTGTTGGGAGTTTCAAGTCTCCAAGCAACTTCTAAGCTGAAAATCTTCCCTTGCTGAAAAACTATTAAGGTCAAGTTAACTTCGAGATATGTTTACCTGGTTTGAAAGCTCTCCTCTGAAGCTTACACGATCCTGACTTGAAAACATATTACCTTTCTTTCATTGTTGCTGGGTCAGAATCCTGAAATTCATCTCCTAACAGCACTGTGAAGTTGCTTCACCACACAGTCTGTAGCAGCCCACTCACTACCATCTCCTCTATTAACGCAACTTGCAGTGGGCAACTAATAGGGGCCCCATGCCACATTCCTTGATTAACTTCTGATGAGTTCAAAAGGAGAATGGACATGGCATTATTATGTAAGTTACTCTTTTCATATGTGATAAGCTAAAGTGCTCCTCTATCATTTATGTTCTCTTGTAATTTTGTTATTCAGCGGATGCTCAAGTCATTAGGACGAGTTCACCACAATAACAAATACGTGGTTTTGGAAGCATCAAAGTATATGTTAATCCTGCAATCAAGGTGTCAGCAGAGATCATCCTGCATCACTGACAAGGGACATCTTCATATGTGGCACATGTGGAAGATTTTGTCTTTCCAGAACTGGCTTATTCAGCCATCAAAAGAAGCTCAGTACATGATTTTGACAAAATGCACCAAAGTTTGGAGGCTGTGCTGCCATCTACTCTGGCATACGGAAGGAAAATCAATCTTCCTAATCATTTCGGTCCATCCAACTTGGTTGAGCTTGGTTAATATGCATTAATAAATGTGTTAGACGGCAATGAAATGAAATACTACTTGTTAAGCTAGCAAAACTTTCAGTGTGATGTCGCAGCTCAAGAAAAAAATTCAGCTATTCTCTTAATTATCTCAAGTTTTAAAAAGTAATCAGAAATTGTAGTGAAACTTTGGAGCTTTCAAAGAAAGAGAACCCAATAGAAAACCTCACGAAATTCATCCTCACTGAATAAATGCTGATATCTTCAATTTATAATAAATAAAAATATTTTCTAAACTGCTGCTGACTTTCTCCAAATTTGGTTGCTCATCAAAGCAGTGGGACGTTACTGCAAGGTATATCTTGTAGTTCTTTTCAAATCAATAGTTAAGTCAAAATGAGTAATAATTGCCCCTTCAAATAATTTAATTTTCTTTATTTTAAGGGGCAAATACAAAGCATTGACAATCAATTTTTTAAAAAAATTCTACATTGATTTATTCTCCCTATGAATGATAAATACTTTCTTTGTTAAGGCAAATGGAAGCTTATGTGCTGTAAAGATTTCAATTCAGAATGCATCTTGTATTGAGTTCTTAATTAGCAGGAATCCAGTCACGGTCACTCAACAAAGTTTTATACTCCAAAGCTTCATGAGGCTGGCTAAAAATGAAGTTACTTTGACATTTTTTTTTCTGATTATATGAAGTTAAGGGGAATATTTGCTTCATGCCTTGGATACATCAGTAGACAGTTAATTATTCTTCCTCAAATTCAGCAGTGCTGATTAAAATTATTGTAAATAAACTATGACTAATAGCGTGGGGTCTTGACATAAGGACTTCTAACAAATGAACTATTGGGAAATTAACTGTTAGGAGACACACTGGTGTTGGCTAATTGATGAGCAATGGTGTTCCTCTAATTTCCAGTGTATAAACAAAACATTTTGAAGACCGCACAACTCATAATCAGCTTTGCTGTTGACAATGACCAGTTATGGAATTCAGTAAAAGTCCAATTCTTAAGGCTGAATCCAGAATTATCATCACTTTAGAATCACTGAGTCCCGACAGTGTGAATGCAGGCCTTTCGGCCTAGCGATTCCACGCGGTTCCTTCGGAAAGCATTCCACCCAACCTCCTAGCCTATCCCTGTAGCCCTGCATTTCCCATGGCTAATCCACCTGGCCTGCACATCCCTGAACTCTACTGGCAATTTAGCATGGCCAATCCACCCTAACCTGCACATCTTTGTGCGGTGGAGGAAACCAGAGCACCCGGAGGAAACCCACGCAGACTCGGGCAGAACGTGCAAACTCCACACAGATAGTCCCCTGATGGTTGAATCAAACCCGGGTCCCTGGTGCTAACCACTGAGCCAACATGGTGCCCCTTTGATGCTTAATTCAATACTGATCTATTTTACAGGCATAAAGCTCTCAATATAGACTCAGATTGGGCTTCTGTTAAATCAATTTTTTGAGGCTGAGCATCACAACCCCTGAACATCAGAAAGGCCATTACAATAGTTGGTCATGGCTGATTTGACCCAACCTGTGTTAATGCTGGGCACTTTCAGTGACAAAGTCTATAACTTTCATTTTCTTGAGGTGGACTCAAAATAGATTTATGTTATATCTGCCTCCAACTGTGGAATATGTCCTCCCATAGGAAAACATGCAGTTTGCCTGTGGAGAGACAGCAAGGGAGTTAACATTTCCAGATAACAAGGTGTAGAGCTGGATGAACACAGCAGGCCAAGCAGCATCAGAGGAGCAGGAAGGCTGACGTTTCGGGCCTAGACCCTTCAGAAAATTTCCAGTCCATTATGATTCTTCTTCTGATCTGGTTGCAATAAGGAGGCATGTTTGACTTGAAATGGTAATTCTGTTTTTCCACAGATGCTACCAGGCCTGTGGAATTTCTCCAGCACTTTGTTTTGAGTTTACAGTTCCAGCATCCACAGTATTTCGCTTTTCTGTTGATGTCTATCTGTACTGTTTGTGAGGCAGAACTAATGCATGTGCACAGATAGTATTTAAGTGTTAAGACAATGCCGTAATTTTTTCTTCATCATGCCATAGTAAGTCCTTTGAGATAATTACAGCTAACAACGTTTAAATGTCTTTCATGAGTAATTCTATCTCCTGAATCAAGTTTAATTACAAGCAGGCAGACTGGCAACACATATTATTCAGACTTTACCAACAGAACTGGAAAAAATATGCATTAAGAAATTTGCATCTTGTGGTTGCTGGTGCTCAATGAGCTTGAATTCTGTCCATTTACTTTTAGTAGCTGTTAAATATTTGCACCCCGCCTGTCACATCAACACTGAGGTAGAATTTCACACCGAAGTGTCCTTATTAAGTTGAAAGAGTTATACATTGGGAGGCACAGCATTGTCTCTCTCTCAAAATTTTCATTCAGATTTTGGTCAACATTTTCTCATTGTTCAATAGTGTGAACCATCTTACAGTGAGATTCTGTCTGGGAAGGCTGCAGTAAACATTAATTTCTCCTTCCAATCGCAAGGATCTAAATTTTAACTGAATACAAAATATGAAGTCTTTTTTGTCTTAAAAATAAGTTATTCATGTCTGCAGACATATGAAATGGATACAAGATAGAGAAAATGATATTGTAACTTTAAAAATCCATTCTCAAAGTCTGGGCATTGCTGTCGAGGCCAATGTATTGCCTATCCCGTGTTGACTCAGAGAGACTGCTGGCTGGAACTGTTCCTTGAATCCCGATAATGTGGCATTCCAGAATCTTGTCCTGGTAATGAATCATAGAATCCCTACAGTGTGGAAACAGGCCATTTATCCCATCGACTCCACACCGACCCTCTGAAGAGCATCCCACCTGAACCAATAATCACAAACAATAAGGGAGCCAGCACTGATCCCTCTGGTGTGCCAATGGACACCAGCCTCCAGTTGCACAAACATCGTTCCATCCACTTTCGCCCACCACTAAGTCAATTTTGGTTCCACCTTGCCAGATTACGTTGGGTCCCATGCGCTTTTCCCTTCTTTATCAGTCTCCCATGTAGGAACTTGCAAAAACCTTGCCGAAATCCATGTAAACAATGTCAGCAACACTGCTCTTATCTACACATCAAGGCACCTTCCTGAATCACAGCAATGAAATGGGAGCAAGGGGTAAAGGAACATGGATAGAGCAGCAGGAAGGGGGAGTTCCAGGAGTTTCGCCTAAAACCTCCTACCAAAGTAGGAAGTACCTCCCACCTGACCTATTATACTCCATTACGCCATCTGCCAAACCCTTACCCACTCACAGCCAAGTTAAAACACTTTTCTTCATCTTTGAGTGCTCCCCACAACTTGCCTATATCTGAACACCAACAAATTTGGATAGAATGTGGTCAGTTCCTTCATCCATATTATTCATATATATTTGGAACAGGATTGACTACTGACCCTGCAGGGATCATTGTGAATGGTGCACAGGAAATGATTGCTATTGAAACCATGTAGGCTTACAATAGACTATCCTATATAGAAGCTAATGCTGGAATTTTCCCTGTTTTTGTTTGAAGTGTGGTAATAACAGTATTGTGCCTTCACTGTTGAGATCAGCCAATCAGCTCATTAGTTACTTTGCCCTTTTGTTTAGATGCATGCCCAGTTTTTAACTTTTAATGGCTGTTAACTGTGATTTTAAGCTTCATAATCAACTTGGCTCCCAGCTTACTCGTCTTCTGTGACAACCACAGGGATTAATTCATTCACAAAGGCCTTTAAATACAAAATATCATCGTTTCTCCCCTGAAAAAAAAATATACAGCACCATTCCAACTGAAAAATAACCAGTGAACAACCAACTAAAATTTATTACCGAGGTTTCAGCTTTTTATGGAAGTACATGGTAAGCTTTAACTTCCAGTTTCCAATAAGAGATAACCACACATCTGCTGATTGGCAAGCAATTAGAAAGAGTCTGAAGGAAAGAAGGTGAATGGACTGAATGGTCCAATGTTCCTGTTACAGTCCAGCCATACTAATGACTCTGATAGGGTGAGTAACACGATCTGCCCATTTGCAACTGCTGTTACCCCCCTGAACCTGTACCTTGCTGGGTAGGTGTGTGTCTGGAGCGCACATGATTCCAGAGGCTACTAAACTGGCTCTGTAGGTGGAAGCAGATTCTTTCTCCTTAGCTGTCATCGGCAGCGTTCCATCAAAACATGCAGCCTATAAATGAGTGCAATCCAAGCTTTTCTGTCTTAATTCAGTCACGGGATATGAGCATCACCAGCTGGACCAGCATTTAATGCCCACTTTAATTGTCCAGCAGGGAGTTAAGAGTCAACTATATTGCTGAGAGTCTGGAGTCACAGGTGAGGATGGCAGATTTCCTTTCCTAAAGGTCATTAAAAAACTTGATGGGTTCTTCCTGACAATCAGCAATGGCTTCACAGTCATCATCGGACTCTTTAAATTCAGACTATTGTTAAATTCAAATTCTACCCTCTGCCATGTGGGATCAGATCTAAACTCTGCAGTCTTGCCACGCCTGGTTGTGAAAGATTGTGAATGGTGGTGAACAATTAAACAACTCACTGGAGGAAGAGGCTTCACAAAGTATCCCCGTCCTCAATGATGGAAGAGCCTAACACATCAGTGTAACCAATAAGGTTGAAGCATTTGCAGCAATCTTCAGCCAGAAGTGTCGATTGAATGATCTATCTCTACCTCATCGAGAGGTCCCCAGCATCAAAGAAACCAGCCTTCAGCCAATTCAATTCACTCCATGTGATATCAAGAAACAGTTGGACACACTGGATACAGCAAAATCTATGGGCCCTGACAACATTCCAGCAATAGTACTGAAGACTTGTGCTCCAGAACTTTCTGCTCCCCCTAGCCAAGCTCTTCCAGTACAGTTACAACACTGGCATCTACCCGACAATGTGGAGAATTTCCCAGGTATGTCCTGTACACAAAAAGCAGGACAAATCCAACCTACCAATTACCGCCCCATTAGTCTACTGTCAATCGGCAAAGCGATCAAAGGTGTAGGTGTCATCAACAGTGCTATCAAGCATATTACGGACCAGACCAAACCTCCTCAAAATATATTAAGAAGGTAGTCTAAACCTAAGTTTTTCTTTTTTAAAAGGCAAGTATGAGGCATTGTGTTCCAGACCCAATTTGATTGGTCAAACTATCAACCCTGAAGCAAAACACACTTTATTCTTCCACTGCAGTTAAAATACAGACACAATAAAAATAAAAAATTTAGTTCATCTGTAATTCTATCAAATTATTTAACAAGACAATATATATATTAACAACCACTGACTAGTTGTTTCAAGATAGTAGCATCGCATAAACACGGGCTTGGGAAGGGCAAATTCAGTAAAATAGCTTGTCTTATACGCAACGTTTCTCTAGTCCAGGAGGAAGGAACATCAAGAGAAAACTCTGAGATAGAGAGAGAACTAAAGTGTTTTGCTGTGGCAGGGAGAGATGTATACAGTAGCAGCTTCCAAACCCCAACAGCTACTGAAAGTTAACCTAAAATCCTGGTTCTGTGGGAGGTTGACCCCAACCCTTCATGCTACTTCAATTGTTCTAACCTTTAAAAAAAGGCCTCACAAGTTGTTTACTTTATTGGCTTGGAACAAACCACTCAATACCTCTGTCTTAACCTCTCTTCATATAAAAAAAAATCCAGGACAAAATGCAACTCTTAAAGCCATTGTATTGTCACATGCAGTACCTGCTCAGCAATAACCTGCTCAGTAATGCCCAGTTTGGCTTCTGCCAGGGTCACTCAGCTCCTGACCTCATTACAGCCTTGGTTCAAACATGGACAAAAGAGCTGAATTCCGGAGGTGAGAGTGACAGCCCTTTGACATCAAGGTTGCATTTGACGAAGTGTAGTATCAAGGAGTCCTAGCAAAACTGGAATCAATAGGAATTAGGAGGAATCTTCTGGTTAGAGTATTACCTGGTACATAGGAAGATGCTTGTGGTTTTTGGAATACAGTCATTTCAGCTCCAGGACATCTCTAAAGGTATTCCCCAGGGTAGCATCCGAGGCCCAACCATCTTAAGCTACTTCATCAATGACCTTTGTTCCATCATAAGGTCAGAAGTGGGGATGTTCACTGATGATTGCACAATGTTCAGCATCATTCATGACTCCTCAGATACTTGTCTGTCTGTGTTCAACTGCAGCAAGACAATATCCAGGCTTGGGCTGGAAAGTTGCAAGTAACATTTGCGCAACACAAATGCCAAGCAATGACTATCTCCAATAAGAGACAATCCACACACTGTCCCTTGACATTAAATGGCATTAACATCAATGCATCCCTATCATTAACATCCTGGGAGTCACACTTGACCAGAAATCCAAACAGATTCGCCATGTAAACGCAATGGATACAAGAGGTCAGAAGCTAGGAATGTTGCGGCAAGTAACTCCCCTGCTGACTCCCCAAAGCCTATCCACCATCTACAAGGCAGAAATTGGGAGTGTATTGGAATAATCCCCACTTGCCTGGATGACTGCAGCCCCGACAACACTCAAGAAGCTTGGCACCATCCATGACAAAGCAGCCCACTTGATTGGCATCTGTTCCCTCTGCCACCACTGATACTTAGTTGCACCAGTGTGTACTATCCACAAGATGCATTGCAGAAATTCACCAATAATCCTTAGATGGCACCTTCCAAATCCTCGAGCACTTCCAGTGGCAGCTGTGTGCAGTACCTACAAGGAGCACTGCAGAAATTCACCAAGGAACCTTCTCACATCAGCTCGCAAACCCATAATGACTACCATCTAGAAGGACAAGGATAGCAGATGCATGGGAAAACCATCACTCTTCCAGGACACTCACCATCCCGACATGAAATAGTTGTTGTTCCTTCATGCTTGCTGGATCAAAGTCTTGGAATTCCCTTCCTATAAACATTGGGGGTCAACCTACAGCATATGGACTGCAGCAGTTCAAGAAGGCAACTAGCCACCACCTTCTCAAGGGCAACGAGAGACAGGTAATGAATGCTGTCTCACACCTGAAGCCCATGTCCCATGAGTGAACAAGATAAACTTGGTTAGATTATTTTAACTTTTCTCACCTCCTAAGTTGGCTTTTCAATTTTGTCACTGACATCTCCTTTCACCAACCGTCCATCGTTCCTCTGTAACCCCCAGTGGCCCTACCTGAACCATGGCCAGCTGCCTTCCTATGCAGCATCAGTAAATATTGACAATCTTGCAGAACTTTTAGGTCTGCTGGGAAACTGATTTCCTGTGTTTCTTCCCCTCTAAGCTGCTGCAAGAGGTTCCCATTCACGTGCCAACAAGTAATCTGCCGAGACCTAGCATGTCAGGCACTTGGAAGTGCCCAAAATATTCACGTTAGCATGACTCCAGAAACCTACTATGACACCAGCTCATTTAATACTTTCATCCAATCAGAAAACTTCAGCTAACATGAGTCAGCTGCGACAGAATTGGAGTTGCACTGTAAAATTTCTGGCTGCAATAAAAATAACTGAGTTAAAAGGTGTCAAACCACATCAGCACATCCCATTAATAAAAACCATGGGATTCTTTCCATTTAATGGTTGCCAATTACCTAACTCAATAAGAAGATTGTTTTCTGGTCCAAAGATATGCAAAATCAGCATAATTTCCTAGAATTAAAATTTAATGTTTCTGGATTCTGAGCTGGTTTGCCTGGTATGTTGTGTGGATTGACACTATTCAGTGACTTTGTAACTGAGTTGTAGAAATCGAGGTGGTTTCCATCTCATCTACTGGTGTGTGTCAGCTGGGTTGATCCTAGCCAGGGCATGGACGGGGCTGATTAAAACAAAAATCCCAAAGGTTATGAAGAGAAAGTTCAGTAAGCTTTCCTGTCCTTGCCACCACCCTGATTTATACTACTGACGGAACAGGATGCCTGAAGAGGGGTTAAGAGCATTGACTGGCTTCAGGTGCAATGCCTTTTACCAGGTTGCTGCTGTTGTGACTGTCCCTGGACGTTTTACAGCTCCGTGAAGAAAAAACTTTTTTGGAAAGATTCATTAGTAGACATTGGTCTCTACTCCCTGTCATTATTTGTTGCCAAAAGCCAGGCCCATGACTGTTGAGCATGAAGGAGCTTGTTAAGTAGCATTTGAGATTTTAAAGAATAATACCACCTCGAAGAATCTTTAAGCTACAGGCATTCGAGCTGCATCAGCAACCCTTTTCCACAGCTGATGTATCTTACACAAAATCAGAAAGGACTTCAGATGCACTGAAATAATTTTAACTAAAGTAAGAAGAATTAATTCCGGTTTAGTGGTTTAAATGTCTCAGTGACAAAATCATCCAGACAAGTAATGTCATTAGTTCACTGGAGCATGTGGCTGTTGGTTAATGCAATAACGTTTCTGCTTTCCAGCAGTCTATGTGTGGCAAAGTCAGGAAAAAAGTCACGGATTTGACTCCAGAAGATTTGCTTATTTTGTGTGTGGGGTGGTGGGAGCTTCCTAGGCAGTCAGATTCGGATACTTCATTGATGTCCCTTGTGGTGTTGGAGTGTCTGTGTTCTCAAATGGATTTTCAATACAAAGTTCAAATAAAGATCATACAAGGATCTTAGCAGAAAGAGAATATTTGTCCAACAAGTCTCCATCTGCTCCTTTGGAAAGCAATCCAGTTAGTTCCACAAACACCTTCACCCTGTCCCCATGTTACTGCAAATCTCACACAGATCCAGTGTTGAATCCACCTTCCTATCAGGCAGTATGCTCAAAATGTTGACCACACATTACAGAGAAAAGCTTTTCCTCATGTCAACCAGACTGCCCTGTCTGATCATACAAACATAGAATCCCTGCAGAGTGGAAGCAGGCCATTTGGCCCATCAAGTCCACACAGAGCATCCCACCTACCCCCCTACCCTATCCCTGTAGCCTTGCATTTCCCATGGCTAATCCACCTAGACTGCATATCCCTGGACACTAATTTAGCATGATGACTCCAGCTAACCTGCACAATTTTGGACTGTGGGAGGAAACCCACGCAGACACAGGGAGAATGTGCAAACTCCACAGACAGTCACCAGAGGCTGGAATCGAACCTGGGTTCCCAGCACTGTGAGGCAGCAGTGCTAACCACTGTGCCACCCCAGTAATCATCAGACAGTCACTTTCTATAAGCCAGTTCATAAACACAGGGAGAGAACCTCACCCACACCTCAGTGTGTAACAATGAACTCTGATAATCGGCTCCCAACTCTGCACACATAATAGTGGACAAATGTGATTTCAACTGCTGTGATTTTATTCAGTTCAGGATTTCCACGGCTTGTTCTAACACTGTAGTTAGGGGCACTGTTTTTGCCACAGGAGCCTCATGGTGGAAAATGCAATGTGTGATCTGAATGTCAGGATTTTACTCTTTCATCTTACTGACAAAGCCTTTAACTTTCCCCATTATAGAGGCTGCTGCATTAGTGCAAATGCTCCAACACATGGCCCAGGTAATTCTGTTTGCCCCCAAGTAAGTATCTGATACCGAAAATATTCCTTTGCCAGTTGCATGACTGGGTGTATCCTTAGAAAGAAGGAAACACGCTTCTGAATTGAGTTCTTATCAACATACCAAATGTTGGTCAGAAGCTGGCAGTTTCCAATTATATCGGTGGCCTTGTGGACCTGATTATTCATTTCATCCACGTAACTGTACCCCCTCAATGCTAGAAGTTTATTCCAAATTGCATCCAAAGATATCATACCCTTTCTAAAGCTTGGAGCTCTGCACTGGCCACAACACTGAACCTGAAGACGTCCTTGCGTTCTAGAATTCAGGAAGTGTTGCATTTTTATGTACATTGGATGTTTATGTGACTCTTAAGTTTCTTGCCAGGTTTGCCAATTTGTTATATCAAGGATCTCAACTGGTCTGTTCAGTTAAAGAAAGATTATTTTGATTCTTAGTACACAAGAGACACATGATTTACATTTACAAGTCAGAATAATACAGTATTATTTTGAACTTGAGCTATAAAGCATAAAACTAAGGAATGCAGGTGGAATAGTTTTGCACAAAGGGCAACAGGCAAATGGAATAACCAGCTGAGAAAGGTCATTGCTACAAATCTTATAAATGGGTTCAAGATGGTGTTACATGTGCACAATTGCATCAAGTCTCAGCTTTACCATTATGTAGGAATAACCCAAACTACAATGAACCATGTAATGTGCTCATGACTCGGCATTTATCACTGCCAAGATAAGTTTCTTCTATCATATTTCTAATGCTTGGGACGGGATTACTATTTGCCTGCAGCCCTCATGGCACCAAGTGTTTGATTAGTAAGAGCTGTTCAGTTACCACTGGGAAGTAAACTTGATATAATCTCCCCACCAGATTATTGAGAGATGTTGCAAATTTATCCAGCTTCAGCCTGCAAAGAAGCTGACGTATTGAGGTTCATCACCATGATCACCCTCCCAGCCACTGGCAAGATATACCTCGGTCTACTGCGAGGACTCTCAGTAAGGGCATCTTGACTAATAGGCAGACATCTGTTTAGATCGGACCATCTGCCCTGGGCAGAAATGGCTTCTTGCTTAGAACCCTCCTCCTCCCCCAGATGTTCCTGCTCTGTGTCCCCTCTACTCAGTTTCAGAGGCTGCTGTACTCTTGTCTGGTTTTCCCAGAATCTTTGAAGCCAGGGCAAAGTTCTTCAATTGGTGCCACTCAACTCCCTGTAGACTTGCAAACTTGTAAAGAACTCTAGAAACAATCAAACAATCACAAAAACAATCAGCAGCTAACCTGCAAGTAACTGATGGTCCCTTTAATGAATGTTGGTCGGGTGTCCTTGCTACTGCCTGTGCGCCTGTTTCAAATTGCTTAGATACCTCCTGATTTTCAGCACTCTATCAAACCTCCTCTCAACCTTCTCTTCTCCCACAATAAGTCCCAACATGTTTGATGCTTCTGCACAACTGAAGCTCCTTACCACTGAAACCATCCCCGAGAATTTTTGCTGCACTCTACTCCCTCCGGTGCCTTCACAACATTCCAAAATTGTGTCAACCAGTACACTATATACCAGATGAGGCAGAATGGATATTTTATAGAAAATTATAACAAGCTCCTTGCTCTTGTAATTTATGCCCCTAATAATAAAGCCTAGGATATTGCATGCTTTATTAAGTGCTCTCTTAGCCTATCCAGCAATCTTTGCAGGTCCCTGTGTGCCTGCATCCCTATGAGAACTGTAGCTGTATTTTATGTTGTCCCTCTGTGCTCTTCCTCCCAAAATGAATCCATTAAAACTTCTGTTCACTGACTTCAGCTGCTACTTGTCTGCTTACTTCAATCTGTTTGTGTTCTTTTGAAGTTCTGAACCAGCCTCCTCATAGCTCGCAATGCTTTCGAGGTCCGTAACCTTTACAAACTTTGAAACTGACCCCTGTCCATCAACAAAGATATCTGGAAATGGGACACTGACCCCCACCCCGAGACAGCACTACAAACAGAAAAATATGAATTAACTACTACTCTCTATCTTATCATTCGGTCAATATCATATCAAGTTGCTACTGTCCCTTTTATTCCATGAACTATAGCTTTGATCAAATGTCTGTTGTGTGACAGTGTACCAGATACCTTTGCAAAATCCATGTACATGACATCAACAGTATTCTCATCATCAATCCTCTATGTTACCTTTCTAAAAGGCACTCACAAGTTAGTCAGACAAGCTGTACCCACAACTCCAAATCTATGCCGACTTTCTTTGATTAACTTACATCTGTTCATGTGACTATTAATTTCTTTCCTGTATTGCTTCTAAAAGCTTCCCTCTCACTAAAGTTAAACTGCCCAGCATGTAGTTGCTGTGCTTCTCTTTACTCTCCATTCTTGAACAAGGGCATAACATTTGCAATTCTCCACTTCTCTGACACCGCTGGAGTCTGAGGAAGCTTTTGTTTTATTCGGTCACAGACAATGGGCAGCAGCGGCTGGTCAGCATTTATTGTTCCATTTATTGTTCACGCCTAGTTGCCCTCAGGAATCTAACGGTGAGCTGTTACCGAGAGCTGCTGCAATTCATTTGCTGCGGGTTGACCCACAATGCCCTTACAAAGAGCGTTCCAGGACTTTGACTCAGCAATGCTGAAGGAGCGGCGATATATTGTTTGGTTAGGATGGTGAGTAGCTCAGAGGGAAACTTGTAGGTGGTGGTGTTCCCATTTACAGTATCTACTGCCCTTGCCCTTCTAGATGGTAGTCATTATGGGTTTGCAAGGTGATGTGTGAAGGTGCCTTGGTGAATTTCTGCAGCGCTCCTTATAGATAGTACGCACAGCTGCCACAAAGCTGGTGGTGGAGGAGCGGAGGTTTGTGGATGTCGAGCCATCACTGGGCTGCTTTGAATAAGATGGCGTCAAGCTTCTTGAGTAGTGTCAGAGCTGCGCCCATCTAGGCAAGTGGGGTGTATTACGCTACACTCTTCACTTTTGCCTTGTAGATGGTGGACAGACTTTGGACGCCAGGAGGTAAGTTAACATTTCAGAATTCTGAGCCTCTGACCTGCTCTTGTAGCCACGGTTCCTTTATGGCAAGTCCAGTCAGTTTCCGGTCAATGGCGTTGTGCAGGACATTAATAATTGAGGATTCAGCCACAGTAATACCACTGAATGCTAAGGGATGATGATTAGTCTCTTTCTTGTTAGAGATTTCTGGCACTTGCATGGTGTGAATGTATTTTTGTCACATTCAAGCCCAAGTCTGGTCTTTGTCCAGTTCTTGCTGCATCTGGACGTGGGCTGCTTCGGTATCTGAGGAGTCGCGAATGGTGCTGAGCATTGTGCAATCATCAGCAGACATCCCCACTTCTGACCTTATGATAGAGGGAAGGTCATTGATGAAGCAGCTGAAGATGCTTGGGCCAAGGAATCTACCACAAGGAACTCCTGCAGTGATGTAAAAATTGAAAGAACTGCGGATGCATTAATCAGAAACAAAACAGAAATTGCTGAAAATGCTCAGCAAGTCTGGCAGCATCTATGGAGGAAAATCAGAGTTAATGTTTCGGGTTGAGTGACCCTTCCTCAGAACCTTGAGGAAGGGTCACTTGACCAGAAACGTTAACGCCGATTTCTCTCCACAAATGCTGCCACACCTGCTAAGCTTTTTCTACAGTAAAGTCATGGAGCTGAGATGACTGACCTCCTACAACTACAACCATCTTCCTTTGTGTGGGATATGGCTCCAAAAGGTGGAAGGTTTTCTCAATTCCCACTCATTCCAGTTTTGCTCGAGCTCCTTGATGCTAAACTCTGTCAAACGCAGCCTTGATGTCAAGGGCAGTCACTCTCATCTCACGTCTGGTGTCTAGTCAACTCCATTTCTCCCTTCAACCTCCTTTTACTCTTGATGCTCCCCACAGAAAATTCTGGGATTCCGTTTTATGCTACGAAGCAGAATTTGCATGCTCCCTGCTTTAAGGCAGCCTTGTATTTGATATTCGTTTACCACCTGACATGATCTGGCAATAACAATAAATGTGATACACATTAACCTCCCACACAGCTCGATTCTCCTTTCCCTGGAAGCTTTCTTCCCACAATGTGTATTAATTCTCACTACCTTGCAGGTGTCAGTTTTGACTCTACATTGTAATATTTCATTTGACAAAAATTATACCCTCAGATCTAAAGTGAAACAAAGAGAACTTTTAATGAAGAAGGGTCTAGGCCCGAAATGTCAGCCTTCCTGCTCCTCTGATGCTGCTTGGCCTGCTTTGTTCATCCAGCTCTACACCTTGTTATCTCAGAACTTTTAATGAGACTTTTAGATCAGAGTGAGTCCCTAGTGCTAAACTGTTCAGGAGAAATGATTGGCCTCACAGCTAAGGAAGCAGGAAACGGTGAACTTCAGTGCAGGCCACCAATCTATTTGCTGCAAGAAACAGAAACAGGGAAATGCAGGACAAAGGCAACCAGGTTGGAATCTTGCCAAGTGGCAGCAGGGTGATTTCTTGTGGATGGAAGTTTTCTGAGAGGCCAGAACAGACATGGAGTCCACTTTCTCTGTGGGGCTTTGAGGAGCAATTCTGCGTCCCCTGGACCCATAAAGCAATATTTCGTGCTTGAATGACTTCTTGATTCTTCCTACCATCTGCTGGCGTGGTCCTGCTTCTCTGCGGAAAAGCACAGCAACATCCCTGTTCTAGACTCCACTCCTTTGCCCCTTTCCTACTTTCCCCTTCTCTGTCCACTCACTTTTCTCCTTCTCTAATTCTATCATTTTGGCTCGTCATCTATTTCAATCCTGGATCTCTCCTGTCCCCCTCTTTTACCTCTGCTCCCTTCCTTTAATTACCTCTATGTCATATACTTACACTGGAGGCATTGTGGCACTGTAGGTAGCATCCCTGCCTTTGAGTCTGAAGTTCTGTATTCAACTCTCACTTCAAGGCTTTTTGATCATGGAAGGAAGGCACATGGAAGCTCAACAGGTTGGTATTCAGCCCATTTATTCTTCCCTCACTTTCCCAAAATTCCCCATGGGGGGAGAAAAGTAGCATGCACACAGATACTGCATAAAACAAACACTTTCATTACTCAGAGACAACAAGCATGGGGCTGGATGAACACAGCAGGTCAAGCAGCATCACAGGAGCAGGAAAACTTGACGTTTCGGGCCTAAACCCTTCATCAGAAAATCTTTCATTACTCATCCTCTTTTCTTCTCAAGGCTTCGCTTCTCACTCTGTTTCACACTCCCTTATTCCCTGCTCTCATTCAATCTTCTTTTCTGCTTCCCACTCTCTCTGATCCCTCTTTCCTCTGGGAACGAGACAGCCAAGATCTCCCACAAGGTGGGTGATCTGGACAGACTTGAGGAAGACTAGATGATTGAGCAAGAGTTTGAAGTAAACTGAGAATTCCTTGGACTAAGGAGGGGCTGGACATGTTTGGCAGTGAAAGAATGAAGCTACATTGTCTGTGAATGATCTGAAGTGAGCAGCTTGACCAAGGAGAGTCTAGGGCAAGCAGAAGAGTTAGATTGTAAAAGATGTGAATTGGGAAGGCAAGAGACTTTTCCCATCATAAATATGCACCTAGCATGTTATCTGTCCATCACCTTCCATGTATCTTAAGCTGGACTGATAAACTTAATACCTCAACATTATCTTTCACTTTCCCCAGTTCTTTTTTGGAGAATTACCTGTTGAATATTTGCTTTGAGTTCTGTAAAGTGGATTAGAAGATAAAGACAGGATGACAAAACATTACTGAATGGGTTTATTCAGTATGCAGGGGAGTCCATGACTTACTCTTCACTTAAAGATAAGCCTACACATCTAGGTTACAGATCAAGTTATTCTATTGGAATAACATTTTGAGAGAGGGTGAGAAGATTGATCATAGAAGACTATGTATCTGGAACACTAAGTAAATATATGGCTGCTGAACTGAATACAGAAATAACCCCTTACTGTCATTATTTAACTAATTTATCACAGATTCATTCCAAAATATAATAGTTTACATTGTTTATATGCTTTCATACAAAGTAAAATTAATTTACCACATGTTTCTAGTTTTAACATTATTGAGATAGAGGAAAGAGTACAGCAGGTGGGTGCAGTTTTCAGACAGGAAATTACAATAAACCTGTGCACAGCCAATCTGATTATAACGACACACATTGACCATATGGAAGACAGGGATCCTGGAGGAAAATTAAAGAGGGCAGAGTCTTGTTGTTGTTGATGCTGACCAAAAATGTAGTACTTCCAGAAAAGAGTTTAGCAAATCCCAACCCACAAATGCAAACTTAAACTTAAACTTTGCAAACTTAAATGCTCTGTAAACATTCTGCCTGATACAGTGAATCAGATCTCTCTCTCCATCTCTCAAACTGAAATACAACAGAGAGGCAGTAAATAAACTTTCTGAAGCTATTCACAACTAAAGTTCTGAAATTCACACTCAAACTTATTTTTAAACCATTTGGCAAGAGGTCATAATTCCAGTCATAGCCTGGGGAAAATACCCACTAGGATAGATGCACAATGAAAGTCATACTGATGTGTGCTGGAGAGGTTTGTCAGTGTGCACAATGAGCTGGAGGCAATGTACGTACTGTAGGAATAGCAAGATGGTGGCAGTGTCTTATGCTCCAGTAGGAGCTCCTCTGCTTGTCAGGTCCTTTTCCTTTTGCTTCCCCCCACCCCGTTTTTACAGCAGTTTTTCTTCCCCCATGACCCCCGACTTTTAACGTCTTAAACTACCCTACCTGAAGAATGGAGGCAAAACAAAGGGAGGCGAGTCCTGGAGCAGGGAACAGGGCGAGAGCGAGGGCCGGGTCCTGGAGCAGGGAGCAGAGCAAGAGCAGGACTGGGTCCTGGAGCAGGGAGCAGGGAGCAGGAGCAAGAGCAAGAGAGTTCCGGAGCGGGGAGCAGGGCCGAGTCCTGGAGTGGAAGCAGGCACTTTTTATTCGCATTCTGGACTTTTAAACTCCATATTCCCATGCAAGACTATTTATTTCTACTATTTCAATTCTGCGACAGCACTTAAAGTATCTGTATCTAGGCTCCCTGTACCTAAGATGGCACCAAGAGGCGACTTTACAAATTTTTTGCTGCACTCATTTGAGTGCACATGCCAATAAAAGCTACTCTAATTCTAAGGGGAAAGGTCTTGTGACCAAATAGCCAACCTGGATCCTGTTAATCAGATTGAAACAAAGATAGCAGAGGCCTGGGGCAAGCTGACAGAATCATGAACACTGCCAAGAAGCCAGGTACAGATGTGAGTAACGCACCTGCCTGTGGTCGTAACTCAAGCTGGATGTTGTTTAATTCTGCCCGTATGAAATGAGTTTTCTTGTAATTCCAACGGAACAATATATTTTTCACTGTCATCTATTATATGGTAATACAGTTTATATTTTGCAATGTTAACACATTCAACATTATGTCCTCTATCATGCTGGGATCTGTGCCAAGGGAGCAATATTAAAACAGTGTTACTTTCTGTTTGTGAGATTACCCTTTCATGTCCGAGTTTGTCATCAACTCATATGTCATCATTGTTTTATTGATTGCTTCAAATGACATTCTACAAACAGCAATAAATCAGAACTTACTTGGTAGGGAATATCAAAGGAATAAATGAAAATGAGCAAGATATAAAATTGACTGATATTTTCTTATCAAAACAATTGTCAATGTTGGTTTGTTTAGTCAATTACTTGAAAGTAAAAACACAGGAAAAGTTTGTAACATAACCGTAATGTAACACTTTGCAACAGTGTGTTTGAACAGATCCAAAATAGCATCTTTATTCTTTTGAGTACCCTTATTAATAATTCTCTCAAAGACCAAAATCTCTTTGAATAAAAAGTCTATAACTGAAAATTATATTTTTCTGTGCAGCCATTCCTGTAGCACCTATATTGCCTCCAGCTCATTGTATACATTGAGAAACTTCTCCAGCACGCTGCATTAAGATTTTTATTGAGCATCTATCCTAATAGGTATTTTCTCCAAGCTATGATGGGAATCATGACCTTTTGCCAAATGGTTTAAAAATACTTTTGAGCATGAATTCCCCTTCAGATTTAGCTCACAACTGCAGTCAGCTATTCAGGAATGGTAGTCAAGCAGACCAGCAACAAGAACCATGCTGCCACTGGATATATCCTAGAGCTGACAGTCGGTGTGTTCGAGCACTGTCTGGAACTTTTGCGAGGAGCTATGAGCATGCATAACAGAGTAGGGGGATTGGATAGCCCCCGTGCTCCTGTTGAAGTGGTGCCAAAGCCCATCAAATCAATCGAACAGATGAGAGAAAGAAAAGTCTGGAGTTCTTTGACGTCAGGACTGTCATGGCCTGAGTGAAAGAAAATTTGTAAATGTACATCTTGTTGGTGGTAACCAGAACGTTGGATGGAATACAGCTGCAAGCTCCAAAATGTTTAGATGAACAGGGTGAAATCCAACAAAATGGAGGCTGTGTTGGAAAGACTGAGTTTACACATGGTACCACCTATGTGCAAGCAATAATGGGAATGCTTGCATCTATGTAAGGTGTGTCTTTGTTGTATTTTCTATTTAAAGTGCAATTTATCGCATTATTTGAAATATCATTCATGTATTAACATTTGAGTTATGCGATTTTATTTCATTTGTTAAGGTAGAAGTTTTAAACTGTGAAACCTTTCCCAATGATATAGATTTTCAATGCTATCTGAAACTTCTGACAGCTTTGCAAGTTTCCTCCAGCTGTTTCAGAGTTAACAGAGCTCCAAGTTGTGGAGTGGCCTCAGCTACTCATAGTGTCATGACCGAAATGGTGGCATGGTTAAACTCTTCCTGATTTTCCCCATTTTAGCACCAGCAAAATTTACTTTAATTGGCTGCCCAACCCAAAGTGAAAGGAAATAATGAACAAAACACTTTTGACAAGCTATTAGAAGTTATTATTGAGCCGTTATAAATTGTTATCGGATATATTATTCTTCCTGGCCCAGTTTGTAGTATTTAACTTTAGTATTGAAGAGTTCTATAGGCTGAGAATTCAAACCATCCTCTGTCTGCTTGAAATTTCTTTTCCTTCTTGCTAACTATGGAACAATTAGACTTATAATGATTTTTACAACCTTACTGAGACCCAACAATTGCTGCCAGACTGAAGGTCTGGTCAATCTGTGGAATCCATCCACATAATGAGTCTTCAAAGTTGTTTCACTTTCACACCAGCCCTGCTCATCTGGTCAACGTGAAGCAGTTGAAGTTTGTACTCTGCTCAGCCACATCTTCAAATTTTGTCTTATTACCCAACCACTATGTTATATTCTTCTGTTCTTTGACATGAATCACATGCAAGGGTTGGTAAAATAAAATGGTTTTTTTATTTGAAGATAAGACTATTTACAGATAATAGGAAGCACATGTCTGATCTCACCCATGTAGCTTGCAGACTGTCCAACAGGTCAGGGGATGAATACATCCTGACAAGGTATGGAATGAATGTCAGTAGTTTAAGGTGCATTTTTTAATGGGGCACAGACATCGTATTTCATCAACTTTCTCTAATGGATCATAACACATTATTTACTAAAACGAGACCACTAAACATTGAGGTCAGCTTACAGAGGTTCAGCATCCACCACAGTCCTACCAGCTCATCATCACTTTACATCTTCCACAAATTTGCACATCATATCCCCAATACCGAGAGCACAGTCATTAATATAAGGCTAAGTGATAGGGATCTCATCATGATTTTCGCAGGATGGAAGCGCTAACTGGTTTGTAAGTGGATCCAAATCCATTGACAGCAGCTTTCCTTTAAGAACATTTAACCAATTCTATTTCAGCAAATTATCAATTATTCAACAAGATTTTATTTGTAGAGGTGTAGTACCTGTTGTGAGGTACCTTAGCTGATACTTTCTGAAAATCCATACAGCTAATACATATTAGTTTACTTCCATCCTTTTGGAAACTATTTTGGGAGTTCATATTACTGTAATGCAGGAAGTCAGACAGGGTCAGACACTTATCAACATTTTACAAGCAAATTTTTGATTCATTAACCTTTTAAAAAGTGTGAACTATGTCACTGTCCTCCCAGTTTGAGGAAGCAGTTTTTAAACACAGTAAATTAGCAAGGAGTCACGTATTGGGATTGTGCTACACTTGTTGGATTTGTTTAAGGACTCTGCGAAAGATGTTACTTAGGCCTGCAGTCTACTCAAGCTACTTTAAGTGTTCTCATTTTAGGAAAATCTCAGCTGTTTTAACATGAACAAGTTTACTGTTAACAGTTAAGACTCAACAGTAAGTTAAGCATCAAAAGGCTGAAGCAAACAGCTCATTTAGTATCTCTGCCCTTTCTATCCTGTCATTGAGCACCTCTTAATGGTTCAGGACTGTCTCTGATAATTCCCTTACTCTTACCATAAGCGAAAAAGCTCTTCACATTATCACCAAAGCTTTCCACTATTCTCTTTCCTTGATGCTGAACTAACAGGAACTATAGTTTTATTTAACTATTCATGACAATTTTCATTTTCTTGTGTGGTATTTACTTTTAATCTACAAGAACATTTTTGTCAACCACTTTTTTGACTTTCTGTATGGTCAGTAAGCCTGCTTGATTGCTCACAACACTTTTGATGTTAGGGATATAGATGCCTCATTTCTGTTTTAAGTGGGTCTGTGGAATATATTCTATATTCAGCACCAGAAGGTTTCCTCAGCCAGCGTGATCGATCATTCGATCTAATCCAAATCTTCAGTTGTTTTATTAAATTTAGCCCATTAACTATCTGGAGTTAATAGATGTTCAATACCTTCATTCTTCCAATCATCAGAAATCTTATAATAACCATCAGGAATAAAAGATTAGGAGTAGGCCATTCAGCCCGTACATGTGTCTCTACACTTTATACGATCATGGCTGATCGAACATTTTAAGTCTTTTATCCACCTTATTACATAAGCCTGTTAGCTATTGCTAATCAGAAATCTATCAATCCTGGAATTCCCTCCCTAATGGCATTGTTGATCAACCCACAGCAAGTGGACTGCAGCAGTTCAAGAACGCAGCTCACCCCCACCTTCTCAAGGGCAACTAGAGATGGGCAATAAATGCTGGTCAGCCAGCGATGCCCACATTCCACAAATGAAATTTTTTTGAAAAAAATATCAATCTCTACCTTCAACTTAAATCATATTCTGAGCTTCTACAACCCTCTGTTTTAGAGAATTCCAAAGGCAATTCCATTTGAGTAAAAATAAATTCCCCTCATCTCAGATCTATGTCAATCCCCTTACATTTAAATTGTGTCCCCTGGTTCTAGACCCCATTTCCATGGAGTCATAGAGGGCTACAGCATGGAAACAAATCATTTGCCCCAATTTGTCCATGTTGTTCAGTTTTCACAATTAATCTAGGCCTATTTGCCTGTGTTTAGTTCATATCCCTCCATACCTATCCCATCTGTGTACCTGTCCAAATGTTTCTTAAGTGACAATTGTACCCAGCTCCATCACTATCTCTGGCAGCCCACTCGAGATACTCACCACCCTCTGGACTCTTTTGTATCTATCCCCTCTCAACTTAAACCTAGGGGAAGCATCTTTTCTGCTAAGTTTCACTGAGATCACCCACAATTTTTCAAAACTCTAGAGAATACACACCCAATTTGCCCAATCTCTCTTCATAGGACAGTTTCGCCATCTAAGCAACACTTCTGAATCTTCATTAGACCCCTCTACAGCAACATCTTTCCTAAGAAAAGTCCACTAAGTCTACACTCCGTGGTACTCCAGGTACAGTATAATCAAGCTCCTATACATTAGAAGCAAGGTTTCACTCTTCCTGTACTCAAATGCACTTGCAATAAAGCTAACATTCCATTAGCCTTCCTAATGGTTTGCTTCATCTACATATTATCCTTCAGTGACTTATTGACAAGGAAACCTAGCTCCCTTTACACATCTACACTTTTCAGCTTCTCACCATTTAAGAAACAATCTGCACATCTGTTTCTTCTGGCTCACATTTTTCCACATTTTCTTCCATTTGCCATGTTCTTGCCCATTCACCACTAAGCCTCTCAAAATCCACTCAAAACTACATCTTCCTCACACATGAAATCCCACTTCCTTTTGTATCATCTGAAAAGTTGGAAATGTTGCATTTAATCTCCACAACCAAATCACTGATATATACAGTAAACAGCTGGGTCCCAAGTACTCCTCCATGTTGTTTTCCACTAGTCCGCCCACGTGCGAATGACCCAATTATTCCAAGACTGTCTAATAGACAGAAAACAATCATTAATGCATACCAGTACATTACCTTCTATCCCATGTGCTTTCATTTTTCTCATCAGCCATCTGTGGGAGACTTTATCAAAAGCCTCTGAGTCTCTAACTATACTGCATCCATCAATTTCCCTTTATCAATTTTGTTAGTGACATTTTAAACAAGTAACATAACAAGTTAGTCAAATATGATTTCCCATTTGCAAATACATACTGACCATGCCCAATCAGATCATTATCAACCAGATGTTTATTTATAATAGATTCTGACATTTCCCCGACTAAAGTAATGCTAACAGGTCTGTAGTTCTCTGTTTTCTCTCTTGCTTCCTCCTTAAATACAAGGGTGACATTTGCCATCTTTCAATCCATGGGAACCACTCCAGAATCTACAGACTTACGGAAGATAATCACCAATACAATCGGCTATCTCAATAGCCACTTCCTGCAGCACTCTGGGCTGTAGACAGTCAGATTCTAAAGATTTATCAAATTTCAGCACCATTACTTTCTTCAGAACAATTGTACTGATGCTAATTTTTTTCAAGTCCTCATTCTCCCAATATACTTGGATCTTGAATTCTGGGAGATTTCTCACATCTTTTGCTGATTAAACAGACATAAAGTCATCATTTAGTTTCTCTGCTATTTTTCTATTCTCCATTATAAATTCTCCTGATACATCACTATTTTAGCCAAATGTTTGCTTTTCATGTTCCCAGAGAAGCTTTTACAGTCTCTTTTTATGTTTTTTGCTGGAGTGCATTCTATTCTTTTTTTCCCTTTCCTTATCAGTTTCTCTGTCTGCTGTGTTGTACTCTATAATTCTGAATTGCTGCTATTTCAGGAAACTTTATCAGCCTTTTTTGTCAAATCTTTTACCGTAGCAGATGTCCTTTGCTAGCCACAGTTGATAGACCAATTTTAAGATTTGTACTCTGAAGGAATGCATACTTGCTACAAGTCATGTAATAACTCTTAAAGTCTACCTATTGCCTATGCTTAGTAATGTATTTTCCCAATCCAATTTTTTCATTCTATAATGTTAGATCTAAAATAGCATGGCATAAGTAGGCTCCTTAACATACTGCTCTAGAAAATCATCCCTCACATGTTCCAGAAACGCATCCTCTACAGGAGCCTGTGGCTCCTTGCAAGCATCTGAGGGCCAGATATAGGGTTGAGATGGTCTCCAGGTGGACACAAACATTCCACAGCCATCTAAGGAAGCATGAGATTTTCTTGGTGTGGCCCGGTGGGAAGTGGGTTTGCGAAACTGCCTGAAAACTATGGGATGTACCTGGATAGGGTCACTCAAAGTTTCTACTCAGTGAAATACAAAAACATGGTGGAAGTGACTGGGGACTGTGTGCTCTGAGGCCAGTAACTCGGAGAAATGCAACGTGTGATAAATATAAAAGTGGAATTGTCCTCTCTGTAATTAGAATTATAAATGGCCTACAATAATAACGCTTAGTTAATGGTATTTTTCAGTTATTTATCAGAGTAAAAATATTAATTGCTGAAATATTCTTTTTAGCTATGAACTGGAAGTTCATGTTTTAGTTAAAAAATATTGATCTATAAGAGAATCTTGTCCTCTTGGCACCTAATTAAAGTACAGTAGAAATCAATGATAAATAAATAACCCCCACCTTAGGCTCCTTTTCCTTTATTTTCAACGCTAGCAAAAAGAGAATTTGGGTCTGATTTTAACTCTATTAAATGATATTGTTTGAATGAGTTAGATCTTGCTACGTACTTCTGCAATTTGATTTCTCACTTTAATATGGAACATTTTCTAATTGCATTTTTGTATTGTATATCCGTAGGCACATCATCTAAGAAATTCTATAGAGTTTAACAACTGCACTCATTTGGAACTTTAAGATTTTAGATGCTCTTCATTGTTGTTATTCTTCAGGAGCAGTGTAAACTCAATTCTATGAGAACAAAGATTTATATCTTCCTTCACAACTCAAACTGAATACATACACAGAAAGCATTTCTGATGAAGGGTTTAGGCCCGAAACGTCAAGTTTTCCTGCTCCTATGATGCTGCTTGACCTGCTGTGTTCATCCAGCCCCATGCTTGTTATCTCGGATTCTCCAGCATCTGCAGTACCTTTTTATCTCCCTACATACACAGAACTTTAGCATGCAATTTCTTTGGCTAAACTAAACACAAACCAAAGTTATTTCCAAATAAGCTAAAATAAATATTGCATCTAGATATTATCTTACTAAATACATCATATTTTGTTTTCAATACTTCAAAATTCATCTGGGGAAGTTTAAAATTTTAAATGATTGGGAGTTACTCTTTACCTTGGAGCTAGGACATCTTCAATGAAATATAGATTGATGAGGCTCCTATTCATCATAAGATTCTGAATCAAATCATAGGGTCTGCTGGTGCAGTGAGGAGGCTGGGTTCAAATCCCACGTATTCCAGAAACATCTAATAACATCTCTGAACAGGCTGATATAGAAAATACCAGAATCAAATCGTTCCTAAAACTCTGTATCTAACATTAGACCCCATTGAGGCTACAATCTTTGCTTTTTACAAACTAAGGTCTATACGGTATTTGTTAATCCGCAACATGTTTTTGAAAAAATTACTGTCTTATGGATTTATTTAAAAACAGATTTGCTGCACCGAAACACTTTATCTTCTCAGCTATTTTAACTAGAATCCTTTAATGACTGGTTTTATTCCTTACCAGAGGTCTAAATATGCTAGTGTCTAAACCAGGTCAATCAGCCACAGTTACCTGTCATGCAATAAAAAGGGGACTAACATTATCACAAATACATTCACAGCAGCAATACTCAGGGGCAGATTATCAACTTGAATGGAAAGTAAAATTACACGGATTCTATAACAGATGGTTGAACCAGTCTTACAAACACGTAGATGAGAATTCACCTCACACTGGTAACTGCACAAATAAAATCCTGCTTTGGCTGGTAAGTAAACACAAATATCCCTTTGTTATAAGAATTTCTTATTCATGTCAGAAAATTGAATTTATGTGCTTAATAACATAAAACAATTTGGTTCTGCTAATGAACGTTGGCTAATTTCTGGAATCCAGCAATTCCGAAGTAAAGGATAGCTTTGATGTTGAACAAATAGAGAAATAGCAATATTCCCAGTTTTAAGTTTTAGGTTTTGCACACTGCTGCTTCAGATTTGTCAAAACCAAAAGTACAATGGAGATGTGGTATGTTGTGGGTAATTTTGCTTGATTACAATGACTGAATTATTGGTCTTTTCTAAATATTAAAGGCGTCAACATAACCGTGGCTATACGGTGTTCTTTTGCATTCATTTATATTTTTACTAGAGTGAGAAAGTGATAGAAAACAATAGCACTGTTCACTCTCGCAACTAATTCAGCTATTTAAAACAAATTAAAGGGTAGAGAAAAATAGACATAATGATTAAAGGTGAGAGAGAACAAAATATCACTTATGTAATTTAGGATCTGCTTATTCACAGATGGTGAATCCACTTATAATTTGTGATGTACATAATTTCATTCATGAATGAAACTGCACAGAGTTACCACACTTTGCACAATTCTGAAGGATAATGCACTGACTCTGTTACATGGCAACACAAGCAGAGTGAATCATGGGCTGGATTTTCTGAACAGTGGCAATCTCTAGCTGATGCAAATTGCCATCCTGGATTTCCAACAGGAGATTCCGATCAAGATTCCTTCAGAAATGCAGAGCAATCTTCCAATTTTAAATGTTCTTTGTAGAACAGTTAAAGGAAAGAAAACTGTGCTCCCTTTCTGATAGCGGTCAGCTAAACCGGTCTGAAATTTAAAGGTTCGCTATCGCAGACAGAGACTTTGACTGCTGTGGTCAATGGGTTAAGTATGTAAGGTAAATGTGAGGTGAGTGTGCTGGGACATTCGGTTGCCAGGTGGTTAGGGTTAGGTTGCCAAGTGGGTAAGAGGCTAGTTGCCCAGGTGGGTAGGGTGCCAGGGAGCAAGATGGAAAGGAGGCCAGGTAACTGATGGAATGATTAGGGTGGTTAGGTTGGATGGGAGATATTGGATTTCGCGAGAGCATGGGGTGGGGTGGGGGTTGGGTGTGTGGGGTCCTGGGGTGAGGGTCGAGTCCATCAATGGAGCCGGGGTTTTATGTCCAGAGCAGGGGAGGGAGAGGGATTGGGTATCAGGTCTAGTCATAGGACAGAGGAGTTGAGTTTGGTGGAAGAGTAGGTGTTGGCAGTGGTAAGGACCAAGATCAGGAGGGGAGGGACTGGGCACAGCAATGGGGGAAGGAGGGGTCATGTCTGTCAGAGGGAGAGGAAAGTTCACATCCTGATAATATCAGGGAATGTCGGGTCTGTGGAGGAGGTTGTGGGATCAGTGTCTGGGAACATAGGGGATCTAGCAGCGATATAGTTGTGAGGGAGGTATATTGGACATTAGGCTAATAATTGCTCAGTTTAATAGCCTATATTTTCCTCAGGAAATATTCACTTTGCTTCAGTGGAACCCTCGGAATTCTCCTATTTAAATGGCTACTTTTTGAAGGCTCGAAGTGTAGACGAATTTCCTCGTAGAGTTTTCAATTTCCTGGGCAATTCCATCAGAGTTCACTACAATGGGGATTCCATATGGTCTCCAAATGCAATCCCTATCTTCACCTCAGAAACAATCAGTTGTTATCGGAAAATCTGGGCCCATATTTACATGACTCGCATCGATACGATGGTGAGTAAACCAGGTGTGGGCTGAATCTTTCCATTTTCAATTAGATTGTTTCGCTCAGATAGATTCAAGGCACCTGGCCCACCATAGTTCAGTGTGTCTTTTCTCAAGCAATTGTCTGCTCATTTCCTTATTAACTGTACATCCTTGCTCTACAGAACTGTGGAATCTTTTAACAACCTCTTCAACTTCAACTCTTGCTATTGGGTGCATCCTGTTCGCTCAATGGCTCTCACTCACCTCTTATTCCCCCAAAACTACACACGGTGGCATGGTGGCTCAGTGGTTAGCATTGCTGCCTCACAGCGCCAGGGACCCAGGTTTGATTCCATCCTCGGATGACTGTGTGGAGTTTGCACATTCTCCCCGTGTCTACGTGGGTTTCCTCCGGGTGCTCCGGTTTCCTCCCACAGTCCAAAGATGTGCAGGTTAGGGCGTTTGGCCATGCTAAATTGCCCGTAGTGTTCAGGGATGTGCAAGCCCGGTGGGGTAGCTATGGGAAATGCAGGGTTATGAGGATAGGGCAGGGGGTTGGGATGCGCTTTAGAGGGTCAGTGTGAACTCAATGGGCCGAATGACCTGCCCCCACACTGTAGGGATTCTATGATACATGCCTCCAAGTATGTGCAAAACAAGTGAGTGCTAAGAAAGCAGATTAGATGCATCCTGTGGACATGCATGTTATACGTGTGTCCCTGCGTGCAAAGCAATCTGATTGACTCATGTCATTACGAGTCGTAGGTGATCCTGAGCTCCAAAGGGAAGCATTGACAGGCAGAAATGGCGACGTTGTTAGTCCGAGAGTCAGCATGGTGATGTGCTGAGGCTGATGGCTTGCCTGGACAGCAGGTCTAGGATGGTGGCCCTGAATCATGCAGGGACACTGTGGCACAACTTGCCCCAAAATCAGCACAACCCACACAAAGGATCATGGAAATGAACATGAATTGTGATGTCTTGCACTCGTTTAAAAAGCAGCAATGGAAACTCACTGAGCCTACAAAACTGATCAGCCCAGGTCAAGTTAACCACTATCAGGAGTATGCACTAACTGCTCATGCCTGAAAATCTTTGAAGAAATTCTAAACAAAACTAAACTGGTTCCTCTGAATCATTTGAATTTTCTTCTTTAAGTTTACTAACAAACAGATTATTGTATCCCAATATAACTAAAAAGTATATTGTTTTAATAGGTCACTGTCAGGAATGTAAAAGTTGGCTCCTCCTGGCTGGGAGGTTGATCCTGTGATTTCAAATTCCTATAATTTGTGATAAACTCAATTTCAGCCTCGTTAGTCAAATTCCACCAATTTATCACACTAAATCAGATCAACTTGTATTATATAAAACAACGTGTGATTTAAAAGTGCACTTTTCAGATCTGAGCCAAACGGAGTTGGTCAAGATAGAGAGTTTGGGTGCTGCTCTATGCAAATGGAGCTGAATTTAAAGGAGAAAGCACGTCTCATCAAAATGGGCTCAATTTTTGGCAAACTGGGAGCTTTTCCCAGTTATCTCGTACAAATGTATTATAACTTACGCAACAATGAAAAATATCACCAAACTGGCCAATAAAATTGTGGTTTAATTATTACAAGTTGCAATTTTCACTCTGGTGCTGTGTAACTGTAAATTCCTGAATGCATCACCACCGATTCATGTCACCTCACAAATAAATAACAGAAAACTAAGGAATTATCAGAAAGAGAAAGATATGTTCTGGTTGTTTCACACTACACAATGATAGCTTCACAAGGTCAATGTTTTGATAAAAGTACGTGGAAAACTTAAAATAAATAGTTCAAGGTGAAAACGGGAAGAAAATATATATTAAATTCGTCAGTTTTATGTATTTTAATCCCTGCATATCTATACATTGAGGAAGCCGGATTTATAAAAATAAACAATGCAAAAACAAACTTCAAAAATGCACCAGCATCAAATCTAGTCTGTACTCATTGGGATTCTCTACACCAGAGAATTGTGCCTGCTTCAAGACGCAAATTAATAGGTCTTTGGACACCAAGGGAATCAAGGAATGTGTGGATAACGTGTAGATCTCACTGAGGGGACTGAGTAGCTGTAATCTTATTAAATAGTCAAGCAGGCTAATTCTTACACCTGCTCTTCCTCCTTATCTTCTTTCATGCTTAATTGTAATTCAGCCCAGCCAAAGGTTATTCATTACACAAATACATCAATGTAAATTAAATGTTAATTGTTTCTTTGTACTTAAGACGCTGTTTATTAATCATGGCACCTTGCCCACAAGTCATTAAGAAATTATGCGCACAGGCTTTACTTGAACCATGCTGACGAGTTGAGAAGGTGGGTCTGTAGGGTGGGCTTTAAACTAATTGTAGGGAGAGGGGAATATTGGTTTACAAAGCAAAAGTGCATAGAATTATTTGCAGGGCAGATATTGGGATAACAATTGTATTTGAAACAAAATAAATGAATAAAGGGCACAAAGACAGGGAAATGGGCATGATCTTACAGTTGTTAAAGAGGCATTGTTACAAGCAGATCAAAGCTGGGATCTAAATATTTAGGCTATGGGACTGTTTGGAAGGATAGGCAGTAAGGAAAGGGTGGTGAGGTAGCTTTACTGGTAGGAGATGGAATAAATGTGATAGCAAGAACTGAGGTTGGATCAAATAATGTAGAATTCATAGGGGTGAAAAACTAAAACAGTTCATGACTCACAGTTAAGATATATGCCAGTGAGTTAGAAGATTCTATGAAATGGATAGGCCAATCATAGTTAACTAAGTAATTTAAGGATAACAACAAATTGAAACACAATACACCACAGAATGTGGCAAAGATCCACAGTAAACCAGAGGACTGGGAATGTTTTAAAGGCAACAGATGATGACCAAAAATATAACAAACAGGGAGAAAATACACTATGAGGGTAAATTAGCAAGTAACATCAAAACAGACAACAAGAGCTTCTTTAAATACATAAAAAGAGAAAAGCCAAAGTGAATGTAGACATCTTAGAGAATGAGGCTGTGAAATTAATAACGGGGAGCTAAGAAATGGCAGAAGAGTCAAATAAACATTTTGCATCAGTCTTCAAGGTAGAATACGTCCATAGTATTTCAAAAGTACTAAACAATCTAGGCTAAGGAAATAAATTTAATAAATATCACAACAGAAAACATATCTAGGGAAATGAATGATGCTAAAGGCCAATAACACCCCCAGACTCGATGAGCTGCGTCCTAAGGTATGAAAGGAAGTATCTGCAGAGTTAGATCTATGGTAGTAATCTTTCAAGAATCTTTAGATCCCAGAAAAGTTGCAGAAGATTGAAAAACTACAAATTTAATACTCTTAATTTAAAATTGAAAGAGACAAAAGAAACAGGTAATGATTGGCCAGTTAGCCTAACATCTATCACTAGGAAAATGTTTGAATTTATTATAAACGATGAAATAGCACAGCAATTAGAAATACATTTAAAATCAAGTCAACATTGCTTTGTGCGGGGGAAATCATACTTGACCTATTTCCCTTATTAGAATGCTTTGAGGGCGTAGCAAGCAGAATAGATAAAGGTGAGCCAGTAGATATTTGATTTTTCAACAGGAATTTGATAAGGAACCACACGTAAGGCTACTTACTGAGATAACAGTCCATCGTATTGAGCATAGTATATCAGCATGGATAGCAGACTGGCTAACTAATAGAAGACAGAGAGTTAGACTGGGGGGGGGGGGAGCGGTGGGGGCATTTTCCGAAGAACAGCCTGTAATTTGTGGAGAGCCAAAGGGATCCATTTTGGGACCATAATTATTTATAATGTCAATTAATGAAAAGGGTGAGGAAAGTCAATGTACTATTGCCAAGATTGCAGATGACACAAAAATAGGTTGGAAGACAAGTGGTGAGGATGACACAAGGAGTCAACAGAGGGATATGGACAGGTTAAGCCAATGGGCAATAACTTGCCAGATGGAACAGAATACAGAAAAATGTGAGGTTGTGCATTTGGCAAGGAAGAATAAAGGACCTATATATTATTTAATTGGAGAAAGACTGCAGAAAGCTGCAGTAGAGAGGAAAGTGGAGCTAGCTGGCACATAAGTTCAGCAGGTAATGGTGAAGGCAATTGGGATGTCAGTCCTTATTTCAAAAGGAATGGACTATAATAATATGGATTTCTTGTTAAAACTGTACAAGGCACGAATTAGGCGTCACCTAGAATACACTGAACAGTTCGGGTCTCCTCATCAAAGGAAAGATCTTCTGGCATTGGAAGCAGTTCAGAAAAGGTTTACCAGGTTGATATGGTGTATAAAGGGATTTTCTTATGAGGCTGAGCAAGTTAGAGTTGAGGAGAATGAGAGATTACTTTATTAAAACATATACAATTCTTTGGCGGGGGGGGTTAACAGGGTTGATACGGAGAGATTATTTCCCCTTGTGGGAGAGTCTAGGACCAGAGGGCATCATCTCAGAGCAGGAATTGGTGCATTAGGACAGAGATAAAGAAGAATGTCCTTTCTCAGAGTGTACTGTATCTAAGGGATTCTTTATCACAGAGGCCTGTTGAGGCTGGGACGATAATATATTCAAGGCTGAGACAGACAGATTTTAAATCAGTAATAGAATCAAGAGTTATGGGAAAATGGCAAGAAAGTGAAATTGAGCGTAATCAAATCAGCCATAATCTCATTGAATTGTGGAGCAGACTCACTTGACCAAATGCATCTTCTCCTGGGTTTTATGGTCTTAAGGAGAAATGTTGAACGGGCTAAGTCTATATACACAGGAGTTTAGAAGAGAGAGAGGTGATCTTATAGAAGCATATAACATCTTGAAACGTAAAGCTCCAGTAGAGTGGTTGCCTGGAGCATGTCTCTTGTTGTAAAGCAGACTAAAACCAAGGGACACAGCTTAACAATTAAAACAAATGAGCAGAACATTTTTCCTCAAACGCAAGAATGCAACATTCTCGTCTCCAGAAGACAGGCTGGGACTTTAAATTTATCCATGGCTGAATCAGATAGACAAGGGAGTCAAGGGTTATGTAGCGTGGATGGGAAAGGGAAGCTGAAACCATGAACAGATCAGTCATGATCTTGTTGAATGGCAGGGCTGGTTCGAAGGGCCAAGTGGCCTACTCCTGCCCCAGAATCCTACGTTCCTCATAGTAGGGTTGACTATGGGAAGGTGCTGTATAAGTCACAACCTCAGCAACAATTATAAAGCCCCCCCATGAGATTTAAGTGGGAGAAATCTCTTTAATAATCAATAAGTAGCAGAAAAAGAAGTTTTGGGGAGAGAAGCAAAAATAAGGGGTTTGCATCTTTGGTGAATAATGTAAATGGCCTATGGAATATACAGAAGAAAATCAGACATTATATCTAGATAAGAATAAGATGTCTTGGAGAATAAAAACAAAGCTTCTTGACTCTTAAAATTCTTTGATAAGGTCATGGATAAATATTACACCTCTTGTGGCCTATATTTTTCAATTTGGGAAAAGTATGCAGTTTTCTACATTAGTGTAATGTACTTAGGAGCTGCTAAAAAAAAAGTCAGAAACCACACTATTGGTAGTGGACTATTGTGGAAAATACATAGGCGTCAAGGTACAATCAATACGAAGCAGCACATTTTCAACTTGTCTCACATTTGGGAAAGATGCCAGAGATTAATTAATAGCTGCTTAACTATACAGAGAAACAATTAGCATTTAATTTACCTTGATGTGTTTGTGCAGTAGGTAATCTTTGGTCGTGCTTAAGTAATACTGAAACATTAAAGGTCACTTTATACATGGAAAAGGTAACAAACAACAGTAGTTGTCCACAAAGAAGAGGGAGTAGACTTGAAACATTAACTCTACTTTCACTCCATACAGGATGCCATAACTGTTGAATTTCTCTAGCAATTTCTGTTTTTGTTTTAGAGTAGACACTCATCTGCTCAGAAATTCAGTAAAATTGTGGCTGCTGTTTTTGCTTCATTAGGGTTGTAGAGTCATACAGCATGGAAACAGACCTTTTGATCCAACTAGCCCATGCTGACAATAATCCCAAACTAAACTAGTCCCACCTGCTTGCGCTTGGCCCATATCCTTCAGAACATTTCTTATCCACGTGCTTATCTAAATGTCTTTTAAATGTCATAACTGTACCTGTATCCACCACTTCCTCTGGAAGTTCATTCCCCACACGAACCACTCTCTGTGTAAAAAAATTGCCAGCGTCCTTCTTCAAATCTTTCTCCTTGCACCTTAAGGATATGCTCCCCTGGTCTTGAAATCCTTCGCCCAAGGAAAAGGCACCTGCCATTCACCTTGTCTACACCCCTCATGATTTTATAAACCTCTGGAAGATCACCCCGTACCTCCTATGATCCAGCGAAAAAAGTCCCCACCTATCCAGCTTCTCCTTATAACTCAAACCCTGTATATTCCTGGCAACATCCTGGTAAATCTCTTCTGAATTCTCTCCAGCTCAATAATACCCTTTCCATAACAGGGTGACCAGAACAGGACGCAGTAAGTACCCTGCCACACTATCTCCTCACCCCTTGGTTCTAACATGCCCAAAGATCTATTGATCTCTGTCTTGAAGCATCCATAGTTCTCTGGTGTAGAGAATTCCAAAGGCCACAGATGATATGTTGATGCTGGGACTACCACAGTGCACTTTTCACATTCTCTTGCTTAAACACCCTTCATTTTGAGCAATACCTAAACTCAACCCTCTGAATACCTAGAGAAATACATTAAAATGGATAT
>JAHRHZ010000048.1:13693451-13709229 GCA_024137785.1 Ginglymostoma cirratum | reverse complement strand
TGCTCCTATGATGCTGCTTGACCTGCTGTGTTCATCCAGCCCCATGCTTGTTATCTCAAATAACATGGACTGCACTGGTTACAGACATTTGCACTGACAGCTGCTGTTGGCTAAATAAATGCAAGATTGAATAAACCTCACCATGAAGGTCACATACATCAATCTATATAATTAAAACTTCTGTGTCTGTTGTGTTTTCATGCATCACAACTCAAAAGATACTTTCTTTCTTATTCCTTAGTGGCTCCCAGCCTGAGCTCCTTGCTCAGTTCTCTCAGACTTCACAATTCCTAAGTTCCCATTTTCCTCCTTACAGTCTGATATTTCACCTCACTGACTTGAGATTCCATTGTCCCACTTAGTACCATCGCAATGACCACACTCAGGCTGATCCAACTTTCTCTGTTATCCTCCTTATAATTCCACTCCAAAGCTGGCACATGGTGAATCCAGTGGTGCTTCAAGATCAGATTCTAACTGCTCCATTGTAGCATCCCATACCACCCTCAGTGACAACTCCCTTCCTTAAAGCTACACTTCCAAGCTCCCTTGAGTGGTCTCATTTCCATGCTCTATGCACTTCTAAACTCCTATCATTCATGAGTTTGCACATCACCATCAGAGCCAGTGTTTATTGTCCTAATTCATGGGATAAAGGGGTTATCAAGGGGAATGGTTGAGCAGGTTAGGCCCATACCTACTAGAGGATAGAGGAATGAGGGGCCATTTTATTGTGACATATAAAATCCAGAAGAAACTTAACCGAATGGGTGGTGAAGGTAACCGCACAGTCGAAATTTACATGAATGAAGAAATAGTGGGAGCTTGACAAAAACAGTACAGCATCAATCATGGAGATTTTAATCTACATATAGACTAGAAAATTAAAATGGGCAAAGAGGTTGGATGTTAGCTTTTGGTAATTCATGCATGAGGAGCCCTACAACTCTCTGTGCTACAGCTTTTTGTAGTCTTTCTTCATTCAAATAATATTCAGTTCCTCTCTTCGTCCTGCCAAAGTGCAGAACCTCATGGTTTCCCAGATTATATTCCAACTGCCAACTTTTGTCCACTCATGTAACCTGCCTAAAATCTCAATCTAGGCTATTTGCCTCATTCACACCTCTTGCCTTCCCACCTATTTTGGTGTCATCTGTAAACTTGGTGATAGTACATTTTATTCTCTTATCCAAGTTATTAATATACATTGTAAAGGTAGCTTAAATGTGCACTTCACAGAATTTTTCTTAGAACTGCATGTTCTTGAGTTGAACAGCAAGGAGGTTATACTCGATTGGGTATTGTGCAAAACTGTAGACTAAATAAACCACTTTGTACTGATGGTGCTGAAGGTAGCAATAACATTCAACCTGAAGGAAAGAAGAGTGGGATGAAGAATGTTAATTTATGTCCAAAGGTATTTTATGTCAGTCTTCACTACACAGGATACATGTCACATCCAAAATGTGGTTGTAAATCAGGAATTGGAAGGGAGAGAGGAACTAAAGAAAATTCTAAGTACATTGGAAGTAATCCTGAACAAATTGTTGGAGCTATTGGTTAACAATTCCCTAGGTTGTGATGGACTTCATCTTCAGAGCTTAAAAATGATCAGATTCTTGATGTTGGTTTTAATTTTCCAAAATTCGCTAGATTCAGGGAAGGCTCTATTATTTGAAAATAGTGAATATAACTCTGTTATTCAAAAAGGGAGGCAGAAAGCTGGAAACTACTGGTCAGTTAGCTTCACATCACTCATAGAAAAGATGTTAGAAGCTGTTATTAAAGGCACGATAGCAGGACACTTAGGAAATGTAATGGTAATCCTCAGAAACACATTGCTCTATGTCAAATACACACTTGACTGCATAAAAACAGGTAATTTACATTCAAAATAATGCTATTCAATCTACGCTACACTTGGAAAAGTAGAATATAAATTTCACATATGCAATTTGCTTTGGTATCATGGTTTTGTATGTCTTAGACTTGAATATAAATTGGAGGTATCTGCATGGTGAAAGAAAGTAGATTAGAGAAAAGTCTTAGAACATGAGAAGTAGGAGCAGAAGTTCACTTGGGCCTCTCAAGCCTGCTCTCAAAATCAATAAGATCATGGCTGAACTCTTAGTATGCCCTTAACTCCAGTTTCCTACTTGTCACCCATAATCCTCATCGCCCTCGTGCATCAGCTATCTTAATAGGTGCCATTTTAGTCTTGAAAATTGTCTGTGACATAGCCTCACTTGTTCATGGTGGGGTTTGGAGACAGGGGGGAGAGAGTGTTATAAACACTTGTGACCCTCTGAGAGAAGAAACTCCTCTTTTGCTCCATCTCAAGTGGAAGAGCCCTTACTTTTATACCATGTCCCCAAGTTCCAGTTTCCACCAAATGAGGAAAGACCTTCTCAGCATTATCTGTCACCCCTACCATTCCCCACCTCTGAATCCTACATTGTTTCAATCTTCTGAAGTCCAATGAGTACAGGCCCAAACTATCTACTCCTTCCACATAAGACATCCCCCTTCTTAAGAAAAATTAAGATAGAAGAATAAAACAATACAGGTGATTAGAACTCCTGACATGCAACAAATGGACAATAGGCAGTGGTATCTGTTCCTAAAGAACGGGTAATCTAACAATATAACATCTCCAATGTTTTGAGATTATCTTGAATTTCTGAGAACCGTACAACATAACAGACGGCCTATACTTTGAATAATGGGCAATCTGGATACGAACTAACTGATAATGAAGTAGACCTTGGGGTAGAGTCTATGTTGCCCAGGACAACAGCAGCCGAAGTATTCGGGCTGTTGCTTCACAAAAAAAAGTATTACTCAGAATGTACCTCTTCTATTTCATTGCCCGCTGTACCTGAGGGGATGCACGGAATGTTCTCTTTCCATTTGTCTTTCAAAAGTGTCCCACGTACATTTGCTCACATACAAGTAGTACTGAATCTCCTTTGTGGTTTAGGAAGGCAACTGGGACAAAGGCAGACACAGATAGTATAACAGATACACAAAGATAAAGAGAGAGAAATAAAAATTAAAAGACAGAGCAAGAAAAACAAAAATGAAAGTGGGAACAAAACAGACACTGCCACAGGAAGCAGGATGCATCGTATATTTTCCAGCAAGCACAGAGGACTAGCTATATTGCAACACATTTTACATTCCACAACACCCCGTCACTATCATAGTGCCTGACTTCAATTTATCATGGGAACTACTACAGTAGTGATAAATGCAGAAGCTACTTGTGCTGACTGGAAGTTTGTAATCTCAAATTAGACCTTCATAGTTTGTATCAGTATCTAAAATTCTAATGAGTTGCAGCTTACTGATTGGTTCAGATATCCATTAGTGTCTGCCTCCATCATTAATGTGTTCTGATTAAGAAGTGTAATTTGAAAGTTGAGGCTTTCACTAGTCACTAAATCACCATTTGCAATTAGGCAAGAATAATAAAGACAAGCGACTCCTCTTGTATGAAAGGGCACTCCATAATTGAAAACAGAGAAACCTAATTAGTTGATCATTGAGGTTGGACTTTAATATTAACTCTTTATTAAGGTCACTAGATAATTCCTGTGGACTTTGTATCGAAAGAGTGCAACAAGATATTTTTATTCCAATAACTTGGTACTTCCAATCACATTCACATTACAAGCAAGTTATATAGGTTTGTTTCAGTTTTTAGAAAAATATCAGGGTTATCATAAATTACCTTCAAGAGCATACTTCATGTCCTGCGCAAATAGCTGCCACATAACCTCAGCACTTACTTTTCCCATGTTAAGTTCTTGAGGGAACCTGAAATTGAAACACATTTCTCTATGTCAAATACACACTCGACTGCATAAAAATAGGTAATTTACTTTCAAAATAATGCTATTTGAACTACGTTATACATGGAAAAGTAGAATATAAATTACACACATGCAATTTCCTTCAGTATCATTTGTTATGAGAATGTTATCAAAATTTGCAGCTTGCTCTACCCAATATCATACATTAATCTTGCCGCCCCCAACCTCCTCCTCCCACCAGTCTCAAACTTTCTCACAACAGTACTAAGTACATTACATATTTTGCTAGATAGGAACTCCTTCTACATCCTTTTCAATTTTCTTTGGTCACATCCATGATATACCAATTACAGCTGAGAGGCCAGGCTCGATCCACAGCCTCATTCAGTGCAGTTCTCAGTTGCTCAATGATGTGAATGAATAATCTGGTCATGAGCTTTCTTTGACCTCTGGAGAAAATCACCTTCTTTCCACTGGTACTTCTAAGGATAATGTGCTTAAAATGGAGACTTGAGAGGGAGATAGAAGGAGAATTTGAACCAGTGATATATCATTCCCTAGCACAGACCCATTGGTACATTAGTGTGATAGGTCACAGCTCTGAATGCATTTCTGACATGTAAAATGGACTGACTTGCTCTGTGGACTAATTCTAATGTACATGCATCAATTATTATATGATACTTGGCCAAAGCAAAACACATATCCATCATAAAAGCAACTTGCAAAGAAAGATAAGACCAGATCATTGAGTAGAAACAAAGTCAAGATCACACACAGGGCCCAATCAGTGTGTAGTAGCACTTTGGATTTACCAGTGTTGGAATGCTATTTAAGAAAGACTGGAATGCTCTTTAAGAAAGACTGCAATGCTTTGCTTTGTGTTCAAAGGTAACATTGAAAATTTAAACATTACATACAATTTTTAGCAACAGAAAATTGCTTCATACAGGAAATTTATGCTCCATGCTAATAAATTATTATTTTGAATGCTAAAACTGAATTTTGACCCAGTATTGTCAGATGTAAAGAAATGAATAGTAAGTCAAAGGTCTGATTGCTCTGACGGGATAAGGTAACAATTTCCAGCACCATAGAGTTCATTTGTTATTTTAACACTTGTCAGAAAAAATGCAAATATTCTCTTTCAGTTATTAAAGAATTAAATATCTATCAAAATGGTAACACAAAGATTAAAAGAAACATAATTCCAAACACCCAATATTTAATATAAGTGAAATATGATTATTGTCTGAGCAAAGGAACCTAATGTTTTATCAATAAGTTATCAATATGTGAAAATATTTAATTTTATTGGAACTGCATTTTTCATCAACCAAAATCTCTTGTAACGTTTAAAAGATAATTCACATTAATATGCATAAGGCACAAATTAAACTGCCCACATGCTTTCAGAGCGAGCTGCAATTATAGCATGGGTCAGAAGCACAATTGCAAAACTGCAGCTTTGATTCTTCAACCTATATTTCTTGCTTCAGGGTGGGAGTCCAGAAGCCTTGCATTTATCCTTATATTTAACAAATATATAATGCTTTATCCTTCCCAAACCTCTATAGCAGTATTAAGACTCAGGTATTCCCACACTTTTGTAAAATTCTGTTAATGGTCAAGCGCTATTTGGGATGCATCACAACATTTTGAACCTTTGCAAAACCTGCTGGGGCTGTGGGACATTTGGTTGCAGTTGTCCAGGATGTTGGTGAGACCACTTTTGAAGTACTGTGTACAGTTCTGGTTGTCCTGCTATGGGAAGGATATTATTATATTGGATAGGGTACAAAAAATATTTACAAGGATGTCACCTGGAGGGACTGGAGGGTTCAAGTGATAAGGAGAGGCTGGATAAGCTTGGACTTTTTTCGCTGGAGGATATGAGGTTGAGGGGTGACCTTATGGAGGTTCATAAAATCATGAAGGGCATAGATAAGGTGAATAGCAAGGATCTTTTCCATACGGTAGGGGTGTTCAAATCTAGAAGACATATTTTTAAGGTGAGAGGAGAAAGATTTAAAAGGGACCTGAGGGGCAACTTTTTCACACAGAGGGTGGTTCATATATGGAATGAACTGCCAGATGAAGTGGTAGATGCAGGTACAGTTACAACACTTAAAAGACATTTGGACAGATACATGGATAGGAAAGTTGAGAGGGAAATGGGCCAAATGCAGGCAAATGGAACTAGTTTAGTTTGGGAAGCTTGGTTGGCATGGACGAGTTGGACTGAAGTGTCTGTTTCCATGCTGTGTGACTCTATAAAACCAGAGCGTTAACAGTAGATTGCACAGAGTAGACAGGGCACACATGCATCCTCCTCTAACTTAGTCTGTACTTTTCTAATTCCGTCCCCTATTCAGTCACTTGAGGATGCTGACCTATCTACCCTGCACTTCACCAAAGTGAGTGCTAACAAGCCACTAGATAATTTCTGTCAATCCTGATGCTGTCCTCATCTGGTACCTCATAGTAGAGTGATCAGAAAACAACTTGGAGTAATTAAATATGAACTTCGCCAACCTCCCCTGTTCCAGCTGGGTAAACTGTAGCCTGAAGTCAGCAATGACCAGGAACTGCAGTTTACACAAACTGCTCTTAGGAAAGACTGGGGATTAAATAGCAAATTAGGGATTTTAAAGAAAACAAATTTCTGCACATTCCATTTAGGACAATGCAAAACAAAACCAATTACAAGGCAGCTTGAGGCAAAGTCACTTCAAACGGGAGACTGCAAAAAAGAGGACTTTCATGGTAGCTCTGTCTTATCATCTCTGCTGTCATGCATGAAATTCTTCAAATGGAAACCAGAATGAATGCAAGAAGAAACCACTTCTATGTTCTGATATTCTTGGCATGAAGAGATTCCAAAGCATTTTGTGTTGTTGAAATACATTGCAGACAATTTGCCTATGACAAAATTCCACAAACAATGAAATGAAAATGACCATATAATTTGGTTTTTGGGCATCACTCCTTTGTTTTCTTTCCAAAGTATATAGAACATAGAACATAGAACATTACAGGGCAGTACAGGCCCTTTGGCCCGCGATGTTACGCCGACCTGTGAAACCAATCTGAAGCCCATCTAACCTACACTATTCCATTATCATCCATATGTTTATCCAACGACCATTTAAATGCCCTTAAAGGTGGCGAGTCTACAACTGCTGCAGGCAAGGCATTCCATGCCCTTACTACTCTCTGAGTAAAGAATCTACCTCTGACATCTGTCCTATATCTGTCACCCCTGAATTTAAAGCTACGTCCCCTCATGCTAGCCGTCACCATCCGAGGAAAAAGGGTCTCACAGTCCACCCTATCCATTCCTCTGATCATCTTGTATGTCTCTATTAAGTCATCCCTTAACCTTCTTCTCTCTAACGAAAACAGCCTCAAGTCCCTCAGCCTTTCCTCATAAGACCTTCCCTCCATACCAGGCAACATCCTGGTAAATCTCCTCTGCACCCTTTCCAATGCTTCCACATCCTTCTTAAAATGCGGTGACCAGAACTGTACACAATACTCCAAGTGCGGCTGCACCAGAGTTTTGTACAGCTGCAACATGACCTCACAGCTCCAAAACTCAATCCCTCTACCAATAAAACCTAACACACCGTATGCCTTCTTAACAACCCTATCAACCTGGGTGGCAAAGTAGTATCAGAAACAGAAAGAGAAAGAAAATTATATTTTTTTTAAGCTCATAAATTTATTGCACAGTGTATAAAATTGCTAAAAAGAGGTTAAACTTACTGTCTTGCATGCAATTGGATTGAAAATAAAATTATTTTCAGGAATAGGATTCAACCATGCGCCTTGTTCCCCTCTGAACCACAGGGTGATTCGCATTGTGTTAGCAATTAACACTTTCGAACAGGCTTCTTATTTTCTTAACTACCAACCTCAAATTTCTGTGCTGAGTTTAATAGGCATTCAACCTGCAAATTTGACAAGTTCTTAAAAATAACTTGAGGTTGGTTGCAAGATGCTGTTTGCCTGAAGCAGATGCTGGAAGGAAAAATCAACTTTTAAGTTCTTAAGGTTCACAACTGATGGTGTATCTCTTAATTCTCTGAACCTGATGGTCGATTTACGTATTAATAATGGAGTGTGAGATTAATACGCTTTAACTTTCCCAGCAAGGTTTGACCCTCGAGATGAGATCAACCAGATACAAGCGGATGCCTTGTAAATTTCAGGGATCAGGCTGCAGTATAATGAGACTCATGTAAACCATGATGATGAAATTGATGACGACTCACATGCATGTGAAGAGAGGGCTCTTGGACACGTGTACTAGAGAATCTATTACATACAGGTTTAAATAAAAGGTGTGATATAGCAGCTTAGGAGTTGAACAGCTTTACTTTCTGATAAGAAGCAAGCAGCCTCGGGACAGTGTATATTCAGGCACTTACAGCTCTAGAGACTTCAGACCAGTATCCCAATGTGTGGGCAGCAAGCACTGGCTTAAAGCACAAGATAAAGCTGGATCTCTTTTTATTTTAAAATATGAGATGTCATCAATGCAATGTAATAAAAATGATACACATATACATGTATCTTATTTATCACATTATTCTGCTCTGTCAGATTTAATTTCAAATAAATTTATTTGAGAGAATTTCTCTCAGCTAATTAAAAAATGCATATTTAACAAAGTTTGTTAGCCTCAGCACGATGTTTATCAAAACAAATGAGATAAACTTCAAACTGGGGGCTAATGGACGATTAGAGCTTGCTGTAAAGTATAATGGATATTGGTCCAACTGTGACGAGAAAGCAGTCACTTCAAATCTTTCAGTTACCCTCAAGCCTGATTTCAAAGCCCATATGTTAGTAATGATGAACCCAATGATGACATGTAAATGAGCTGGATTAATAGCTGACTGAAGTGGCCACCTCACTGACCAGGACTAAGCAAAGTGATATTATTACTCTGGCTGCTATCATATCTGATATAAAGGTCTACAAAATGTACAGCACTATTCCATTTTACAGGCACTAAATGGACACAAAAACATTCAATATGGGTGTGGACAGTATGTCATATTGGAAATGCTTTAGAATAGGCATCCAATACCTGACAGGGTGCTGGAACCTTTTTACACATAGATAGGGGTGTAATACTGATTTTGGATGCTTTCCAGAAAATTAATTATATGGAGTTCAGCCACAACTAGGTCTACTGTATTCAGCCGAACCAGATCCGTATCTAGGCAAATTAAGGATCCTTACCAAGAGGATTAGAGACTGCAATTCCTCCTGCTCTGTCACCAAACCCAATAGATACCTATAGGCTTCTTGCAGTGTGAACATGTGAACTGACACCTGCATCACTGCAGAGCTACAGGGAATTTGCTGCTCACAGGTCTGGTTCAACTGAAGCTCGAGAGCCATTTTGATTGGGCCTACCTGTTCTGGAGTAGGGATTGATACAACTTGTGCCAGTATGCCGGTGCCGTATCATTTCTACTTTCTTGTCTATCATCCAAAGTTATTACTGGAGAATCTCACAAAAGATTCTAGTCTATATTCTATAATAGTCAATTATAAGGAAGAATTCTGTTCATCTTAATAGTTACACAATATTTTTGTTTTCCGATAGAGAAGTAACAGACAGGGGGACATACTCACTGTTAGACATTAAGCAGCAGAGCAATCCTTCACTCCGCGTTATTTTGATACTTATGTGTAATTTGCTGTATATAATGTCATTTGACTTGGCAGGCAGATTGCCTTAGCTGGAATATGGCAGTCCGAAATCACTCATTTGTCTTGCTTGTCATCGAAAAAATAGGAAGCAGGCATTGAGCCAACTGCGTGGCAGGCTTGGCTATCTGATATTTGAGCCACACTGGTCCTCAGTGCTCCAATGTATTTTTAATGATTGGCTAGCCAGCTGTGCTCACTAATGGGGCCTAGGGGGATAGACCTGTCGAAAAGCTGAGGTTCTTTCTAAACAGCTGTAAATAACTCTGCAAGTCAAATATAAAGGATGCTTCTGGATGAATAAACTTTCCTTTTATGATATGATGCATGCTGATTAAACTCCAGTGGTAATATCAAAAGCACTCAGAGTGGAATTTAGGAAAATCAACACAGATATCACCTGCTGCCAGGAGAGTGGGCAAGAGCCCTGGATACCTCCTTTTGGGACAGGAACACAGGGCAGGAGTAGGCCATTCAGTTCATCAAACCTGCCCCACAGCTGAATGAATAATTCAATGCCTTTTACTCACCCAATCCTCACAACCCTGTATGCTACTGGTGGTCATACTTTAAACACGCTCAAAGTCTGAGCTTCCTCAACGCTCTGGGGTAGAAAATTCCAAAGGTTTACAATGCTGTGATTCAAAATATATCTCATCTGAGACCAAAATGACATTCCCTTTACTTTTAGATTGTGCCCCCGATTCTAGATGTCCAACCAGCTGCAAACTCTTATCCCTTTCTTTGAGATTAACTGTCAATTTTTTAAAAATGTTATAGAATACAGGCCAAGTCTGTCCAATCTCTCTTCACAAGCCAATGTCACCATCCCCAGAACAAGTCTGATAAACCTTCATTGTACTACCTCTATGGCAACAATATGTTTCCAGAGATAAGGAAACCAAAATTGCACACAATACTCCAGATCAGTCTAACCAAGCTCCTTCATAATTGAAGCAACTCGTCACTACTCAAGTCCCCATGCAATAAAAACTAACGTTCCATTAGCCTTATCCAATAGTTGGTGCACCTGCATGTTAGCCTTCAGTCACTTTTTGACAAGGAAACCTCGGTCCCTTTGGACATTTACAGTTCACAACTTCTCACCATTAAAGAAATGCTCAACACATTTGTTCCTCCTACCAAAGTGGATAACCTCACAGCAGGCCTTCTCCAGGGTAACAGATCCAGGGGCTGGAAGTGAGTTGGGGGAGGTGATGGCCTAATGGTATTATCGCCAGATTGTTATTCCAGAGACCCAGATAAATGTTCTGGGGACCCGGGTTTGAATCCCACCCCAGCAGATGGTGGAATTTGAATCCAATATAAATATGGAATTAAGAATCTAATGATGACCGTGAATCCATTGTCAATTGTTGGAAAAACCCATCTGGTTCACTGATGTCCTTTAGGGAAGGAAACTGCCATTCTTACCTGGTATGGCCTACACGTAGCTCCAGACCCACAGCAATGTGGTTGACTCTTAACTGCCCTCTGGGCAATTATGGATGGGCAATAAATGCTGCCTAACCAGTGATGCCCTCATCCCGTGAATGAATAAAGAAAAAAAAAGTCCCAACCATCGAGAGCTGCTGTTCAAGTAGAAGCATTGCTCAGCAGCATCACCTGTGGAAGCTGCGGGTAGTACAACAACTTGAGGTCAGTGCATGCTGAGGAAAACCAAGTCATAGCTAAGTGATGGCAGGAAGGGAGGTTGTCACGTCATGAGGCGGAAAGGCCAAGATTTGGCAATTAATTCTGGGGGGGGGGGGAGGGAAGGGCCTTAGTGCCTGACAATGAAAGATCCCCCTGGACGTTTGCAAGGAAAAACAGCTGTCCCACATAGAAGAGTATGACTAGATCAGGCTGTACCCTGACCACTCTGTGGGACAGTTCTCCCAGTCTCGGCAAGGAGGACTTTGCAGGGTTAACATTCCCTCTGTTATTCACCATCACATTGTCTGCAATGCAACAATAAAACCACACCAAATAAAATCTTCCTGAGGATATTTACAACTAGCAAAAACATAAGATATTTTATTTGAAATCACAAACTGCACCCAGTTCTTTATTCTAAAGAAAACAGGATTAATATAACATTATAATTGTCAGCCTAATTCACAAATACGACAAACACCTTTAGCACTTCAGAGTACTACAATTTACCGAGTTTAAAGCATTCCTTTCCTACTGAAAGGTTTGAGTACTGTGTAACTGGCAGCCTGTGACACAGATATTCTGATGAATATCAAAACAAGATAGATTAAACCTTTGTGGCAAAAACATCCAAAATCCTCATTATAGTTTTCTCAACTGGAGTATAAACAGTGCAGTTGTAACTTTAATGGCAACTACACCAACGTGTGGCTCTGAACCAATATTAACTGCCTGAGTAAATTTGCATCTTACTGGCCAAGAATTGCCCGTTTATGAATTACGTTATTTTTGTGTCTGAAGTGTGGAACTCCATTTCAGAAAAAAAGCGTTGAAGATTTTGAGCTGATTCTGGCACCAGTTGGATTTGTGCAATCAGCTCTCAGCTCTTGTATATTTAATAACATCCTGCATCTTACAATGACTTGTTATCATAGAATAACAGTGCAAAAAAAGGCCATGACTCAAGGGTTCAATTCCTTAGTAGCTAGTGGCCTGTTTGAAGTTAGAAGTGATGGAACGGATATGTTTTTATCCATGAATTCTCTCACTGGGCTGGGAAGGTGAAAGCTTTTCTCTGTTTGCTCTCTGCAATTAAGTCAGGAACAACAAATAGCGAATTTCATAAATATTCTCCCTAATAAAATTTTGATTTCAGAAAGCAACCAAATGGAATCCAAGTATTTCTGCTCAGCAACCATTCCCTGTTATTAATTTTATAGCATCCTTTTATTCAGTTGCAGTTGTAATGTATATGCTGAATTGAAGAAACAAAACTGCACCACTGTGAAATTATTTGTAATCTTTAGCCTTGACATTGATCTCATTCTGGTACCTTACTGGCAACAAGAATTTGAGGTTTGATCACACTACAAAGTCAATTTCCTGTTTATCCTTTGAATGTGTATCTCAAACACACTTAAAGTCTGACTTTACTTACTGGTTTAGGACAGGGGTATAGGCTGTCTTATCCTCGTCTATGCAAGACACCATCAATGTAATCAGTTTAGGCCAGAAATCTAAGTTTTTGATGGTTGGTCCCTGGTCCTCACGCGGAATTTCTTGCTTTTTACTCTGTTGAGATAAAAATACTCATTAGTTCATAAGCAAAATGCAATATTGAAGAAAATACAATAATGCATCTTTATAGCCAATGTTCAGATGTCTTTATTATGGTATGCAGCTCAAAACCACAACTGAGATAAGTTAAAGTGTAGTTAAAAAGAAATAATATATCGGTGAAAAATACTCAGCATGATTATCAATGCAACCCCACCTATAACATCTTAAAATATCAAGGGACTGTGTAACATGTGTCAAGAATTTTATTAATTTATTCTCCGGATATGAGCATCAATGGGAAAGCAGGTGTTTATTGTCTATCCCTAATTGCCCATGAGAAGGTGGTGGTGAGCTGCGTACAGTTGAGTGGTTTGCTGGGCCATTTTGGAGGAGAGTTAAGGGGTCACACCAGAGAATCGATAGTAGATTTTTTCACCGAAAGATGAGACCAATGGGTTTTTTAAAACAATCCTACAGTTTCATGATTACTGTTACCGAGACTAGTTTTCAACTGAAGATTTATTAAATAATTGAGTTTAAATTCCTTCAGAATTTCACGTCCCTGGAGCATTAGTCCAAGTCTCTGGATTACAAGTCCAGCAAAATTATATTTGTACTACCATCCCATTGTGCTGTGTCCTATTTACAAAGTTAGTTCATTGCTCCTAATGTATTAATCGAAACTTGCTGGGAAAGCCATAAATTCATAAGGGCTGGTTGCCTATAATCAACAGCACACAAATGGCTACTAGTTCCTTCGGGAAGAAATGCCTACAAGGGCTGGGGGGGGGGGGGGGGGGGGAAGGGCGCAAAGAGAATGCAATCCAAGCAAAATCTGTATTCAGATGTAGGAGTTGAACATTTGGTAAAATCTAACTGTTTTTGGCCGTTCAAATTTACTTTCTAAAACATTTTTACCTCTTTACTCTTTTGTTCTACAGCTCATTTTCATTCCAACATTGATTGAACAGCAAAACTATGGCACATATTTAGGAATTACATTGCTGAGCTTCTGTACAATGCACAATTTGCTGAGAAACGAACTGGGAAATCCAGTTTGAGGTCACTAATACACAATGTGGAGATCTGGATGCTGAATTTCTTTCTGACAAAGGGTCAGGCAATCTGCACATATATATCTTGATTGATCCATGGCAAAGAACTGTGCCTGTAGCACTGTGCAGAAGTGTCAGCCTTACCTCCCAAGGCAGAATGTTCTGTTACAATTCTACCTAATAGCTGTTCAATGATGAAAGTCATCACCATGAAGGGAATCAGAGCTCAGTATCAAACAGCCTGGGAATTTGAACCTGCAGCCCTGCAGTCATAAGCAAGCATTTGCAAGTCCAAGCTACTGAAAGTCCTGTATCATTTAGCTGGCACGATCGATGCCTATTGTGAAATTTGATAAGTTACAATCCATGTGACCAGCTGTACTGCCAGCCATTAATAATTACAGTTTAAACCCATCTAACTTCTTTCTGTTGGTAATCCTCAACACTTCATTACTCCTTGTAAAGCCAAGAGTCATTTTTACTTCCGTCTATAAGGTGGAATTGTTATGACTGCAAGATTTTCTACTTGTGCATTTCAATCACATACAACAATTGAACTTCTATTGGAATATTTTATAATTGAAATGTGGCAGAAAAGTCAACGCATAAAAATGCTGAACCCTGTAGCGCCTCCTGTGCTCTAGTCCGGAAAGCACAGTTTAATGGAAATGCAGAACAGCAAGTTTCCATCCCGAATACATGACAGACATTTCTCAAGGTGGGAGAGAGGGACAGGGGTACAGGAAGATCTTGCTTGAAACATTGGACAACTTCATTAAAATATGTAAATATTACATTGTGTCACATAGAATATGATTTAGACACTCCCCATTTCCTTTTTACACTTACTGTATGCCATGTAAACCAAATCAACATGTTTTAAAAAGGACAATCCAAGATTTCTCTGTGCTGAGCAGTACAAGATTGCATTGATAAGAAAGATTTTTGAAGCAGGTTTGAGGTCACCTGGCCTGCATTTCAATATTTTAAAAAGTTTTTTTTCACAAGGCACTTGCATTCTCCTATGTTTAGTTTTACTTTAATTTTACTTCTCTGCACCATCCATATGGTGATGAGGCTGTGGCTTTAAGAAATCTATTTTGTCCTGGCTTCTTTTAAGAGAGAGATTGAATGAGAGGTTCCAAACAGTCTGTGCTAACGTAAACATCTTGTGAGGCCTTTTTTTTAAAAGTTGGAACAATAGAAGCAAGCTGGCTGGGTGTGGCCAGCTCTCACAGACCAGGATTTCTTTTTTTTTGGCTTTCGCTTTAAAAACCAGCAGAAGCTTCTGGAGTTTTGAGAAAATAGAAGCAATTCTTTCCTCTCTCTCCATTACAGCTGGAAGCTGGGGTTTCTTTTCCTACTGCAGGCACTGTAAGTGAAAAAATATGATTGCTGAATTTGTCCTTTTGCCAAGTGGTGTGTTTATGGAATGTTACTACATTGGAACAGTTAATTAGTAATAGTTATTATATCCATTCTTTTGTTAACTATTCTAATAGAGTTAAGTTATTCTAAGTTCTTATGTTGTATTTTAGCTACAGTGTTTGAATAAATTGTGTTTTGCTCAATGTTTAGTAGTCTGACCAGTTGAATTGCATTTGGAACACAGCACTTTACATCTGCCTTTAAAATAAGAAAAAGTTAGGGTCTGGGCTACCTTCTTAAAATATTTTGAGGGAGTCTAATCTGAGCCATAACAATACCCACAATCATGGGCTTCCAACTGGAATTTCACTATCTGAGGGATTAGGAAGCCCTACGAAAGGGACAGCAAGTCCAGTTGCATGTTATGAATTAACACTGAGCTACCGGTACTGTCTACCCTATATCTACAGCCAGCTGTGACCATATCTTGCTTGGACAATTATTTAGTACTGCTGGAGACTCTAGCTCTCCAGGTAATTAATGACAGAAAAAACACAATGGTGCACATACTCATGAAAATTCAATTCACTGTTATAT
>JAHRHZ010000048.1:13660596-13693051 GCA_024137785.1 Ginglymostoma cirratum | reverse complement strand
GTTGTTTATTGCGAACCGAGCGCAGGTGTTCTGCAAATCGGTCCCCAGGCCTCCGCTTGGTTTCCCCGATGCAGAGGCTTGGGGACCGCTTTGCAGAACACCTGCGCTCGGTTCGCAATAAACAACTGTACCTCCCACTCGCGAACCATTTCAACTCCCCCTCCCATTCTCCAGACGACATGTCCATCCTGGGCCTCCGGCAGCGCCACAACAATGCCACCCGAAGGCTGCAGGAACAGCAACTCATATTCAGCTTGGGAACCCTGCAGCCCAATGGTATCAATATGGATTTCACAAGCTTCAAAATCTCCCCTCCCCCTACCCAAAACCAGCCCAGCTCATCCCCGCCTCCCTAACCTGTTCTTCCTCTTACCTATCCCCTCTTCCCATCTCAAGCCGCACCCCCATCACCTACCTACTAACCTCATTCCGCCCCCTTCACCTGTCCGTCCTCCCTGGACTGACCTATCTCCTCCCTACCTCCCCACCTACACTCACCTTTACTGGCTCCATCCCCGCCTCTTTGACTTGTCTGCCTTCTCTCCACCTATCCTCTCTACCTATCCATCTTCTATCTGCCTCCCCTCTCTCCCTTTTTATTTCTGAACCCCCGTCCCCTCCCCCATTTCTGATGAAGGGTCTAGGCCCGAAACGTCAAGCTTTCCTGCTCCTCTGATGCTGCTTGGCCTGCTGTGTTCATTCAGCTCTACACCTTGTTATCTCAGATTCTCCAGCATCTGCAGTTCCCATTATCTCAGAAACATAATGTGACATGTTTATGGGATATTGCACAAGAGAGGTGACCATCAGGAAGCAAAGTCTGATTGGCTAAACAAGCAAAAATCCACTTTTGCCAAATCTACTCAGCACTGTGTTATGATTGAAAACTTATTTAATAGATCACTGTTTGTTTTTTCTTTGATTTTAATGAGGTAGCTTTTCAGTGAAATACAACATGCAACATTGCAGATTTGATACTAACAATAAAACAGAAGCTTTTTATCTAAAATAAAAGATAAAATAGAACAGGCTAAACTATTTTATATAACACACAACATTGAAACACACAGCAAAATACAATCCTAATAATCCCACAAACCCTTCTTTACAGTACACACTCCACAGAGAATTACCTTCTATTTCACACTCAAAAGGTACACTTCACTTGTAGCCCATCTTCAGAATCTGACAGCCTCTTTCTGCAGCCTTCATACAACAAAGCTCCGGCTTTCTCATCGTAAAATAATCCCTTCATGGTTTTAAGCAATCACCTTTTGTCGTTTCCCTACACAGTCCTAAAGCTATCCACTTCTCCTTCATAAGAAAAAAATGTTTTACACATCCTGCTTCAGTCAAGACTTCTGCAAACCCACACCCCCAAAAAAAAACTGAAACTGAATAGCATTTCATCCAGACTATGGATGTTTCCCCTAAATCTCCCTAAAATTCCATAATCTTCTATCTGAAAACCTAATACACTTTATTATTTACTTGTAAAGTGTTCCACTGTAAACTAATTCTCATTACTCTCAAGAAAGTTTTTCTCTACTGTGGTGTTTTAAAACAAATCACTATGGTTACAGATATACTTGTAAGTTAATCAATAAAATCCTTCAGATACATAGAAAACCCATATGCCACTTGTTCAAAATTCAAAAATCCAAAATGCACAATGCACATAAATGTCACAACTCCTATCACAACAGTTAAGGGAATTGTCTTCACATGGCTCAAGCCCTGTAGAAAACAAAAGACATAATAGCACCATGGGCTATAAGGATACCTACTGTCAGTATGGCACAGCAGAAAAGGAACCCGCCAACCACAGCCTCAAGTCATCCTTAAGGTTTTCTTATTTCTAGTGTTTGGTGATCATTAATTAATCCTGTGCCTCTCAGGGTCATGTGAGCACTGGTTTGTGGGCTAAGATGTCTTTATAAAGGCTTGTATATTTTTACGTTCATCCCTTTAAACACCCAAACTAAGTTCTTCTCCCACAACTAGTATGCTCCCTACACCTGCTGGAAGTGGGACTAGTGTAGATCTAACGTACTTTTGGCGATACAGACTTGATGGGCAGAAGGTCTTCTTCTGTACTGTCTGATTCTACCTGGATCACCGAAGAACTATGCAAATGGGCCTGCCCATTTTGTGCCAATAGCATATTACCACTGGGACTGTCCAGCCTTAGTTTTTGAACTTTCAGTTATTTACTAACATCTGTTAGATGTTCCTGTATATTAAACTGAAGAGTTCATAGTCTCCCCTGACAGTCAAGGCAAAATTTTAGGTTTTGAGCTGGGACTCAACCATCAGGATCAGATGGAGATCACAACCCCGCACTGTGTAGGGAATAGTCTCCGATGGTGATTTTCCCAGTTGGTGGTCAGAGGTGAAGTTGGTCATTCAATTAAAGATAGCAGGTACGCTCACGAACCTGGAAAAGCAATGGGAGGCCTGCTTAGTTTGACTGTTGGAGATGAAAAGTGGATTTAACAGCTATACCAGAATTTTAGAAAGGGAAACCTTCCACATGGTGGCCAATGGCCAGAAATGTGGGCAGGGCCTTCAGTGGAGTTACTGGACATTATGTCTGCCACTGGGCAGCCACTTTTAGACTAATGATCAAGTTCTCAGCGATTGGGGTCTCAGTCTTTAAAAACCCTTTGTTGGGCTACTCACCAGTTGCATAGGAGGGTCTAAACCTGATGCATGCACATCTCCTGCAAGATGACCTGGGTTCAGGATGGGACCATCAAGCTGGCAAATTTGTCACCCATGTTTACTACTACATTTGCACCCATTACAACCTAAATCCATGCCCCAAGAAACATGCCTCTGAAGAAACTGCTCTTCAAAAGGAATTGAGACCTATTCAAAACATCACCCATACTCAGCTCAGTGCTGTAAAGGATATTGACTGCTAACTTTATTCTGGAGGAGCTAAAAATAAGTAATATAATTAAAAATGCAGTACATGTTTTGACAAATTCTAGTTTACCAAATAGCTCTGTGTATGTCATAATTACTGTGAATTCTTAAAATGTTGTCAGTTACCGAAATCAGGCAGTTATTATGTACCAGCTTTGAATGCAATGTATATATGCGTAAGTTGACCTGAAATTTCACAACCTATAACCTGAATAATAATTATTCATGAGGGAATGTTTGGGAGTGCTCAAGAGTAATTAATTCATGATAAATCTACAACTGGGAAAAATTATTCACATTAAGTCACCCAAGGAAATAGTACCATCCATCCCCTTTGGGGGCAATTGATATTTCATTGCATAATTCCTTAGAGCAGATGAGTTTCTACTGTAATGGTTTGAGGCTAAGGATTGTTGCACATATATTGCAGACAAAACAAACATAGATTCTGATCGTGTAAATGCAGAATGTATACTTTATGTTTGACAGTTGATATGGATACAAACTGCTCAAAAACATTGAATCACCTACGTGTTCCTTGCAGCTTCATCTATAACTGAAATACATTCGAAATCCTTTCTGAGGCTAAGAGTTGAGGCAGGCATGTCAGATGTTGACTGACTCACCACTCCCAATGCCATGATAATTCGACTGAACCAGCTCATTAACAGCTGACAAGTGAACTTTGGCAAGTATCTCAGACTATCGCAGGCCTGGCCAGTGGCTTCAAGAAGGACAGGGGTGTGTGTGTGTGAGGTGGGGGTGAGGGAAGAGGGATGACTCTTAGAGTCCATCCACTTACCTCCCTTTGAGGCCCGATAGTGGCAACTGAATGCCCTCCCTTTCCCTCACAGCTCCCCACCACAGCTAGTTTGCCCTGGTTACAAATTTGGGAAAGCAGCCACTTTTGTCACTGGCTACGGAAAGCGGGTAAACAGGGCAAATTGAGGCCCATAATAGACCATGCCAGGTCATCAGTTGGTGGTGGATTGAGGAAGTCCCAAATGGACATTCTCATCCAGGACATAATTGGTGAGGCGATGTGAAGGGGTCAAGTATGGCACAGGGACAATGTGCCCAATTATTTTGCCATCCCAGCACCTCACTTGCCATCTCCCAGGAGGGGAAAATTCTGATCATAGACCAGTATAAAATTAATATTCAGTTTCAGCATTAACATTATGTGAATAGTTATCACTGATATAATTCAGGCAAGAAGGGAACATGAATAATTTTAATAAGCATTATGTAATTCCAAGGAGTTTTGTTTTAAACATTAGCTGTAAGAGTGGGTAAGATATAAGAAAATATTTTAAATTTTGTTTTAACTATCTAGTTCACAGTACATGTGCTATCTTTTATATTTTAGGTTTTCGGATATCTGCTCCACAAAAATTTGAGGTCATGTTACTTTAAAAGGTTAACAGCTAAGAAAGGGAGGATGAAAAACCAGCCAACAAACTTGTTGAGCTGAAAAGCTGGTAGATGTGCCATCTACACTGCTTGCAGAGATGTTTTATTCGGGATTTAGAGCTAAATTATACTAAAAGTAAATTCTGGAAGGTAATAAAACCCACTTACTTCATCAAGCCAAATAAGATATTGTAAATGAAGGATGATAAATCATAAAAGTTCAGATGGTGGACAATCTAGAGCAGGCTACATCACCATGGAGATGAGTGGAGCTCAAGAGGTTTCTCTGATTTCAGTTTTTCTGGGTGTGTTTAATTGGATAGAGATTATTTTTGATGTTTCAATTCAACCTTGGAACTTAACCACTTACTCTGCTATCCTTGTTTCTTCCGCACATTTTATTCTTTAAATGATTTTGGTTGATCAAGCCAGATCATAAAGATCCGCCTCATTCAGTTTTCTCTGTACTGAGAAAATTATAATTTAGTAGTTTTGAGTGGGATTGAAAGGATTTATATTTTAATGTTCCAGCCACATACCCCTTAGTTCACTGCTATAATCTTTTAATATGAAATCAAAAGCAGGATTATGTTTACACCTAAGTAACCACATATATTTATTATTAAAACGGCTACAGACCATCGGATTCCTTTCCTGCACCATGGGCTACTGCAAAAGTAGTTCTGATGAAACGGAACTTTGAAATGACTCAAGATAATCATAGATTCAATGAAATTTTCAGACAGGCCATTCAATCCGCTGTGACCACTCAGGGCTACACGTAGCTATGCGGTCAAATCCTACTTTCCAGCTCGTGGTTCACAGCCTTGCAGGTCATAGCACTTTAGCTGAATGTCTAAGTATCTCTTCAAACATTACGACGGCTCCTGCCTTGACCTCAGCAACAGGGAAACTAGTAGGAGTGGGCCATTCAGCCCTTCAAGCCTGCTGTGTCATTCTATATGGTTAGGGCTGATCATCCAACTCAGAACCCTGTTCCTGCTTTCTCCCCATACCCTTTGACTCTCTTTGTTCTAAGAACTATATCTAATACCTTCTTGAAAATATTCAATGTTTTGCCCTCAACCACTTTCTGCGGCAGAGAATTCCACAGGCTCACCACTCTCTGGGTAAAGATATTTCTTCTCATCTCAGTCCTTAATGGTCTGTCCCGTATCCTTACACCATGACTCCTGGTTCTGGACTCCCTGGTTGTCATGATCACCCTTCTTGTGTTCACAAGTCTAATCTTGTTAGAATTTCAGGTGTTCTTATGAGATCCCTTAAGATTCCTACAACCATCCTTTTGGGCAGAGAGTTCCAGACCTGCACTATTCCATCGCTGAAAATATTCCCAAATTCCCTTTCAACTACTTATCTCTTACCCTGAATCTATGATCGCTGGTTTGGAGCCCTCAATCAAGAAGAATCAGGCTTTTCTATTATATCCAGAACTTTCTAATTTTATACAGTTCAATAGGTCTCCACTAGCCTCCAATCTGAGGTGATCGATTCTTTCCTCGTAATAGAAATTCTCCAGTATGGGTACAACTCATAATTCTACTCTGTAGCTTCTCTCGTGTAGTTGTTCACATTTCCATAGTGGGGTGACCAAAAATTTAACATTAACTTTCAATGATCATGTAAAACAGGTGATAATGGATCAACCACCTGTTCTGCACTTACCCCAATTTCCCACATTAAAGCTGCCCACAATCAACAGACACGGGCCAAATTTTTGGAGACCATGTGCCAGTGTTAGAAATTTTACTAAAAGATCCCATGCAATGTAGCACAATTCTTCACTAACTCATTCTTGGTGGGTAACATAGAGTTGTCAAAAATACTCTGGTATGCATTTTTGTAAGGCTTGGCTCATAAATTGATCTACGCAATGCATTATTGCTGTACAAAACATGTATCACTTGAACACAGTATGTCTTTGAGCATTTGGAGGTATTAGGAAATCTAAATATGTCAAAACATTGGCATATGCCTTTGACCATTTGACATGATCCAACATATAATTTTGAATTGAGAACAGTCTGACCCGCATTGCCATAAAATGTATTACAGATACACGGGGATAATGAAGCTCATCACAGCTCAGTATGTCTTATGATGGAGGCTGAAATTTGTAAATTAAATACTTGACACATCTATTTTAGGATCTTCCACTTTGGCTTGCTTCCACTCTTCCAACATTTAGGAAAACAGTGTCATCTTCTAAAAGCATGACAATCATTTTCCACTCTCAGCTAGTAACATGAAGGAAGGACTTTTTTTTAAGCAATCTGATAGTTCTCAGCTGGATTTACAATCTGGTCCACATTCTAAATTTTAATCTTGCGAACAGTCCATCTGGAGATGATATCAGTTCCTCAGAAGTTTCTTAAACTGACTCACGTTTAAGACTAACAAAGCAACATTGTTCAGGTATCAGTAGAATAAATATTATCTCCTGGGATGTAGAGATGGATTATCATTTGAAGGATATACAACAGAGAAATGTATTCTACCCAACTAGTCCCTCTTACGCTTTGTATAAATTTGTCATAAAAATAGCTCCTTTTCCACCACACACCTAAAAAATTACAGTAACCATAAAATAGATTGATTGCGAGAATATATTGGTAAATTGGTGCCTTTCAATTAACCCTCATATTTCAAATCACAGAATTAGAGTTTCAAAAAAATTATGAAGCTGCTGGAGTAGAGTTTCTGCCTTGGGTACAATTATTGATTCTAGCACAAACTGTGTCCGTTTCAGAAAATCCCACAAATTTCTGCACAATTGTATTTGCATTTCATTGAATGCCCTGAATGATAACAGTTGAAGAGTGTTTTAAAAAGTAATCTTAAAAAAAATTAACAATATTTCTTGATATATATATCAGTGGTAAATTCATAAAGCTTTATTAATACGGCTCAAAGTGGACATTTTGCAGGAAATAATTGTTTTAAATTGTTACATCAATAAACTACTTGTGAGCAGTTTTGAAAATTACTTTGAAAATACACAAAACTGCCTTTAGTTTGCTTGAGCTGCAGTACTCAGTGCCTTTACAAACTTTCTTTAAAACATTTCAAAACATACTTCATGTCCCTCTGTTTAAATTTTCCACTTTTAATATTGCCACTTTGTCAATGTCACAAGTCAAAAATCACATGACACCAGGTTGTAGTCCAATGGGTTTATTTGACATCATGTGCTTTCAGAGCGCTGCTCCTTTGTCAGGTGCAGTGAGAGAGGGCACACAGACACAGAGTTTATGGGCAGAGAGATCAAAGGATCATACAACTGGTGTGAGTGGAGTAAACAAATATAAAATGGTTGCTGGAGAACTCTGTTAGAAAGGAGGCACAAGTTTTTATTGATTAAGATTCAAATTCCAGAATCTGTTTCAAGTCACTGCCCTGAGGTAATTAAAGGTTTTTATTAGTGTTTGCCTAACTTTCCAAACTTCAATCAGGCAGAGATACAAAAGGTGATATCTCGGGTCAGCCACTGAAATGTAGGTGTGTGGCCTCATTCAGAATCTGTCTCCAAGTTTTAGCCTGGAATCAGGCTGGTTTTATTCCGAAAGCAGGAATTTATAAAATGCCACACTGACTGACTGTGACTGCAAATTGTGTGTTTTTTGAATAAATTAGAATGTATCTGCAAATGGTCAAATGATGAGGACCTCGCCAATGTCTTCCCTACGCCTCCACTTTTCGCCTTCAAACAACCGCCAAACCTTAAACAGATAATTGTTCACAGCAAACTAGCCAGCCTTTAGGACAACATCAACCACAACACCACGCAACCCTGTCATGGCAACCTCTGTAAGACATGTCAGATCATCGACATGGACACAACCAGCACACATGGGAACACCACCTACCACACACATGGCAGATAGTCATGTGACTCGGCCAAAGTTGTCTATCTCATATGCTGCAGGCAAGGGATGCCCCGAGGCCTGGTATATTGGCGAGACCATGCAGAGGCTACAAAAACAGATGAATGGACACCATGCAACAATCACCACACAGGAACGTTCCCTCCTAGTTGGGAAACACTTCAGCGGTCAAGGGTATTCAGCCTCGAAGGCGGACTTTGAGATACACAACAAACAGAATCACCGAGCAGAAACTGATAGCCAAGTTCTGTACCCATGAAGACGGCCTCAACTGTGATCTTGAGTTCATATCATGCTACAGGTGACCCCATCACACTTCTGTATCCGTAAAATCTTCCTTACTGCCCTGTTTTGGCAGCATCACCTCTCTCCCTCTCACACACTCACACATATATATAAATCTATGCAGTGAATCATTTCATCCAAGATGTTTGTCCATTTGCAGATACATTCTAATTTGTTCAAAAAACACACAATTTGCAGTCACAGTCAGTCAGCGTGGCATTTGATATATTCCTGCTTTCGGAATAAAACCAGCCTGATTCCAAGCTAAAACCTGGAGACAGATTCTGAACGAGGCCTCACACCTACATTTCAGTGGCTGACCTGAGATATCCCCTTTTGTATCTCTGCCTGATTGAAGTTTGGAAAGTTAGGCAGACACTAATAAAAACCTTTAACTACCTCAGGGCAGTGACTTGAAACAGATTCTGGGATTTGCACCTTAATCAATCGAAACTTGCGTCTCTTTTCTAAGAGTTCTCCAGCAGCCATTTAATGTTTGTTCACTCCACTCACACCAGTTGTATGATCCTTTGATCTCTCTGCCTATAAACTCTGTGTCTGTGTGCCCTCTTTCACTGCACCTGACAAAGGAGCAGCGGTCTGAAAGCTTGCGATTTCAAATGATCCCATTGGACTATAACCTGGTGTCATGTGATTTTTGACTTTGTCCACCCCAGTCCAACATCGGCACCTCCACATCTTGTCAAAGTTGCTGTGTCCAATTCCTGGAAACTCTTCCTTAACAGCTCAACAGTCTAATCTTCACCATATGGATTGCAGCGCCAATGCAGTAAATTTACTATAAACTTCCTCAAGGCGTCATGAGGGATTGAGATATTGCCAGCAATGCTCCATTCTCTGAAAAAAGAAGTTTTGAAGCCTTCTCAAAGGCCTCATGGCTGTGGCAAGATTCGAGCATGAAACTGCTTTTAGCCTAATAATTTTAAAACTGGCATAATGGACTGGGGAAACTAATTCTGATGAATACAACTTGCATTTTTAATTCAGCAACTTTTTGTATGAGTTATACCAATGTCACGGGAACTGTGCTGGAAAAAACAAATAGCATAATTGAGCAGAAACTCCAGACCACATTTATTTGAATTACAGTCTTCTCTTTCATTTTGAAAATTATTATGAATTGCACTTTTTTGTCCTGAGACAGAATAATGATTTTGCATTAAGAAGATCTATCAGTTGACAGAAACCAATATACCAGGAAGTTAAATGCAGTTAATATCTCATTCATCTAAAACACAAATCTGAATTTATGATTCTTCTGAGCTGTTACTGATGTGAGATGGCTGTGACTGTTCTTGTGTTCTGATGGTAATTTTCTATTAATCGACCTACAACGGCTAATTATTCTACCATTTACTCATTCAAAATTCCAACTTATAATTATTTTGGTAATCAGTGCTACTTATTTTTCTAAGGCTGGCAAGTGAATCTGTACAATTATCAGTTGTTTCACGACTGAAAATGTTAATGCTTTACAGTTCTTATTCAGCAATCGTTCACTTAGACCAGAAAACCGCACACACATTTCACCATTTAGAGTCATAGAGGTCTTGCAGCTCAGAATAAGGTCCTTCGGCCTACTGATTCTGCACCAGGCAAAAGCAATGACCCATTTCTTCTAATCCCATCATGCAGCATTTGGCTATAGCCTTGTATGCTTTGGTGTACATCTAAATACTTCTTAACTGTTATGAGGGTTCCTGCCTCTGAGTTCCAGATTTCCACCACACTCTAAGTGAAAATTGTTTTCCTCACACCCCTCGTAAAGATCCTGCCCCTTACCTTAAATCTGTGTCCCCTAGTTAACGGTCTCTCTACCAAGTGGAAAAGTTCCTTCCTGTCTACCTTGTCTATGTCCCTCATTATTTTATACATCTCAATCATGTCCCCCCGCGGTCTCCACTGCTCCAAGGAAAACACTCTCAGTATGTCCAGTCTGTCTTCATAACTAAAACTCTCCTGCCCAGGCAACATCCTGGTAGATCTCCTCTGCACCCTCTGGCCGATACATGACTCCAGACCCACAGCAACGTGTTTGACTCTTTCCTGCCCTCTCAGTAATAAATGCTGGCCTAGCCAATGATGCCTGCATCCCATGAAAGAATTTTTAATCATTTTAAAAGAGAAATCAAGGAACATAATTGTGGAGCTGGAAAAGCACAGCAGGTTTGACAGCATCCAAGCAGCAGGGAAGTCAATGTTTTGGGCTGAAACCCTATGTCCTGAAGAAGGGTTTTGGCCTGAAATGTTGACTTCTCTGCTCCTCAGATGCTGTCTAACCTGCTGTGCTTTTCCAGCTCCACATTTATTGACTCTAGCTTCTAGCATCTGCAGTTCTTTTTGTCTCCAAATCAAGAACTATACTGGTGTTAGCCTAATGTCTGTTGTTGGAAAATTACTAGAGACTATTATTAAAGATCGGGAGGCTGAACATCTTGAAGATTGTACGTTCTAACCGTGTCTGTGTGGGTTTCCTCCAGGTGCTCTGGTTTCCTCTCATGGTCCAAAGATGTGCAGGTTAGGTGGGTTGGCCATGCTAAATGTCTTGTAGCGCCTCGGACTGTGCAGGTTAGGTGGATTATCCATGGGAAATGTGGGGTTATGGGGACGGGTTGTTGGGGGTGGGGTGCTGCACTGGGTGGGATGCTCTTCGGAGAGTCAGTGCAGACCCGATGGGCCAAATAACCACTTTCTACACTGTCGGGATTCTATGACATTTTCAACAGATCAAAGACAGCCAGTGTGTGATTTGTCAAGGTTAAGGTGTGCCTGACCAACTGATCAAATTGAATGAGTGATATAGTGATCATGGAACTTCTACTGGTGTTATTTATTTGTAGGTCCAGACAGAGTCCCTCAACAGAAACTATTTATTAAGTGTCAAGTGAAGTTTGAAGCAAGTTATCGACATGCTGAGCTAACTGTATGACAACCATCAGACACAGAGTGGGGCTACTGGCCAGGTACTTCAATGGGTTGGTTAGATGTGATAGTGAGGTTGCATTCTCTTCATGGAGAGGGGAATCGGGAATTTTCTTGAAATTGTTATCCTGCCTCCCTCTCAGCTATAAACGTTCCCTCTGAGCTGCAGAACTACTATGCAGTGCTGAGGGTCCACGCTGAGACACTACTTTCTGATTTCAGAAGTTGCTTCTGCGAATGGACCTCGGAGGTCTATGCAGAAAGAAAAAAGTAAGAGGGATCGAAGTTGGAAGTGCGAGAAGGTGGGGTTTTCCTATTACAGAGGTCAGGATAGTCAAGACGGAGGCAAACTGATGACCTGCCGACTATGTTAAAAACTGCAACACCATTCAGAGGGAAATTGACCCAGCTCTTCAGATCAGTGTTAAGGCGTTCGAACCTTCACTCCCCCTTAAAGCCTTCCCCATTTTCACCTACATCACTCCTTCAAAATCTAAAGATTAGAGTCAGGCCCTTCAGGAGTGAGTTTAAGAAGGACGTTAAAAGTTTGGAATTCCCTTCTGCAAAAGGCAATCAATATTACATCAATTAACAATTTTAAATCTGAGTTGGGTTTATTCGCCTAAGGTGTGAAGGGGTAGAAGGAAAATGTAGTTATTTATATCGAGGTCAGTGATCAGTGATAATCTCAGTGTTTGGTGAATCAGGCTCAAGGAGCTAAATGGTCTACACCCTGCTCCTGAGTTCCAATTTGATTCTGTAACTCACACACTTGGCAGCTGGGAAATTGTAACTGCAAACAACAGTTGTTGATATTGGGGACTTTTTTTTATTCATTAACATGATTAGGGCATCACTGACCAGGCCAACACATATTGCCCAACTCTAATTGCCCAGGGCAGTTAGAAGTCAACCATTTTGCTGTGGGCCTGGAGTCACGTATAGGCCAGACCAGGTAAAAATGGCAGTTGCGATCTCTAAAGGACATTTGTGAACCTGATGGACTTTTCTGATGATTGTCAATGGATTCATAGTCATCACTAAATCTTTCATTCCAGATTTTTATTGAATTCAAATGCCACCGTCTAGCATGGCAGGATTTGAACCCAGGTCCTCATAACATTATTTGGGTCTCTGGATTAACAGCCCAGTGATAATACCATTAGGCTGTGCATTGCCTTTGCAACATTTGCTTTTCTTTGTACACAGGCACTCAAATGCAATGGGGGTGAGGAAGGTGGACCCTCACTGTGTTGGTGAATGCCCATTTCCAGCAGCGCTGAGGATAACTGTGCCCTGGAACCTGTGGCCAGTCCTGCTGCAGTGAGAGGTTCTGAGAAAGGGCAGCCTTCATGGAGATGGAACAGGGAAACATTTCGAGGCTGCAGCAACATTTCAGTTTGGGTTGCCAGTTTCTAGAACTTGGAACACTTTGGAGTGATCTAAACTGAGAAACACAAGCGAGTAGGGGAAGACGTCAGCACGGGGAAGGATAGCTGGCAATAGCACACTACTCCATTCACAAGTGTAAGTGCATATTTCCAGCAACACAAGTGGGTGCGATTTGGAGTCCACCCCAGCAACAGGAAAGATAGAGCCAAGAGTCAGGCGGCAGGCTGGCTCTGGCAGGACTCTGCCATTTTGCCGCTTCTGCCCCAATTATGACCGCGACAAGAAGGAGCATGGGAGGTCTTCCAACTGTGCCGCCACGTGAGGCCAATAATTAGGTGATTAAATAGGCATGCTGCAGTATTCCAGCAAGTCTCACTGCAAGCTCAAAGAACAACATCTCAGTTTCCGCTTGGGAACCCTGCGGCCTCTAGGACTCATTGTCAAGTTCAATAAATTTACAGCCTGGTTCCATCCTTCTATGTCTTTTTTTTAAACCAACCCCCATACCCAGTCCTGTCATAACCCAGGTTATTTTTAACACAGTCACCCATTCTCACTTACTCCTATCACATTACATGGTTAGCTTTCAGCATAGCCCTGAGCATTCTCTGCTACCCTCAGCTCCCATTATCACTTATTCAGCTTCTCTTCTGTCCTAACAAGGTGTAGAGCTGGATGAACACAGCAGGCCAAGCAGTATCAGAGGAGCAGGAAAGCTGACGTTTCGGGCCTAGACCCTTCTTCAGACCCTTTTTCTGAAGAAGGGTCTAGGCCCAAAACGTCAGCTCTCCTGCTCCTCTGATGCAGCTTGGCCTGCTGTGTCCATCTGGCTCTACACCTTGTTATCTCAGATTCTCCAGCATCTGCAGTTCCTACTATCTCTTCTGTCCTAGCCTGCCATCCATAATCCCCTTGTTTCTCTACGCCTTTCATACCTCTCTCCTATTCTCTGGGCTGCATCTCAATGCATCCATTCACCTCCCCCTTCCTTCTACCCACTCCCCCCCAGACTCATCTTCGGCATAAGCACCATTATTTTCCAGCTGCTAACAGTTCTGAAGAAGAGTCACTGAATTCAAAACATTAGGTCTGCTTTTCTCACACAGATGCTGCCAGGCCTGCCGAGTTTCGCCAGCAATTTCAGTTTTTGTTTCAGACCTCCAGCATCTGCAGTTCTTTGTTTTATTGTATATAGTGGGCAATTAATGCCATTTCAGAGGGCAGTTAAGAACCAAATACACTGCTGTGGGTCAAGAGTCACATGTAAACCAGTCCAGGTAAGGAGAGCAGATTTCTTTCTCTGAAGGACATGAATGAAATTTCCTTGATTCTTAGTGACTGTCCACATATCGGGACCGATCTTCATCAGGGACCCTGTCTACCCACACTAATCTACTTCATCCACTGCTTAGCACTCTGTTCGACTGCTTGTCTGTACACACTGCTATCTTTGCTCAGTGCATTGCACAATTTTCTGCATCTAAATCACCTACCTAGCCTGTTGCCCCTTCTCTTGCTGTTCTTTCAACCTTCTGATTGTTTGTATAGCTCACAGCCAGACTTTCCATTCCACCCTCCGTTTCCACCCTCTGTTCACGTTGCTGTCATGTTGCTACTATCTTCTGTTGTCCATCTGTTTATACTGCTGCCAAATATGTCAGAGTGCTAGGAACAGTTAGTCTTGTAGGCCAAACATGCTTTTCCCTGCCTCAGCTCATCATCTAGAAAGGGTGGCCTCTTTAACAAACATCAGTTTTACTGGAAGAGGGATAAGGATTTGAAACATAGATTCAAACCTAGATACGTAATATATAAGAAGTGTGAGACACAGCTGTAAAACTATGAAGTGTTCGGTACTGTTACATTGTCTTGATCATTTCTGTGCAGCTGCATTTCTTCAAGTCATGCTAGTCTCAAAATCACAAATTATTCCTCTAATCCTGATATTTAGTTTTTGACTCTGCAATCATTCAACTCATAACGTACAGACAATTAGACAGGGATCATAGCTCAGTGCTAGTTTGCTAAAGCAATTTTGCCATCTACATTTAGATTGTGTGTGATAAGGGTACGTGACTTGTAATTTACCAATGAAACTCTCCGTTGACTGACAGTGCTCAATAACATACAGATGTTTATTCAATGAGTACCATTGTTGTAATGTCACTAAAAACAACAAAATTGTCCTAGCTGGAAATTTTGAGATATTAAACTGTAGTAAATACTCACTATAAGTAACTAATACAGCTGCCACATTGACTATTTTGCTCTGATTGTAAACATTTCTGACCTTTTTACATACTCCTTGATAATGCAGCTCATTTGATAAGTTTTTCTGGATTTCTTAAATGCAGTTTATACAAGTTACTGAGGAAAATGGCTTACCTGATCCACCAGCTGGTTGTACAGATCATGGCAGTTGTCAAAAATATATTTGTAGGTTGAGTCTAAGCAAGCTTTGACACAGTCTCTCACCACAGAACTCGCTCTTGGAGGGCTCTGTAATTCTTGAACCTGAAATGAGTCGATGATTTTACAATGTAAACCACCAAAAGCAAGAACAAAATACAAAAGTTGCTCGAAAAGCTCAACAGGTCTGGCCGCATCTGTGAAGAAAAATCAGAGTTAACATTTCGGGTCCAGTGACTCCTTCCTCAGTTCTGTCTTGAATAGTGAGCATTTGGGTGAGATACAAGACAACAGCCAGTTTCCCAGAGCCATACCCCAGCTTACAGTCAGCATTTCCACAAAGTGGAAAATAAATTTACCAAGGAAATGTAATATTGAAAGCACTACTGATTGTTATTAGAGATAACAAGGTGTAGAGCTGGATGAACACAGCAGGCCAAGGAGCATCAGAGGAGCAGGAAGGCTGACATTTCTGGTCTGGGCCCTTCTTCAGAAATGATTGTTATTGTATTGCTGAAGAACATCCAAAGTTGAATTTATGTGACTAAAAAGAGCAGGATTGAGATATATTAGTTTTGAAACCACTGAAGTGAACTGCAGCGTCTGTTCTGGTCCTGAACTTTCCTTTCTAATCAATTCATAGAGCATGCTTGTCAACAGCAGTCTGAAAAACACATTCTAAAAGTTCTCTGTCGAAGGACAAAATCATTCTCGCCCTCTAAATAAAGTTTTCCTATCACGTTATGAACTCAACTAATCATCTGGCAGAGCTTTCATTGAGAATGGGGTCTTTTAAGGGAATGCTGCATCTGGTGGGAAGTCCTAAGGAACAGTATTTGTGCCTCTGCCTCTGAACCAGCAGCTATGGTTTCAAGTCTCGGGCTTCACAATCAAGGACGGTGCGTTCATAATGCAGACAAACAGACTGGAGCATCAATCTGCAAACTGTACTGACACACACCAATGGCATGCGTAAGGTTGGGAACCATTTCTAGTCAACCATGTGATGGAAAGAAATAACAACCTTAACAAACACTGTTCACAGCTTCGACAACATGCAGGTAAAAGTGCATGCTCCCACAGCAACTCGGACAGACTTAGGGGCTGAGTGGCTGCACGACTGGTGTGAATCTGATTGGTATCAGGGTTCAATTCCCCTTTCTGACTTCTTCTTGAGGATTTACCTCCTTGCTGCAACCATTGTGGAGATTGGGCGCAGTGGATCAGACCTGTCTTCAGGCAGAGAATTGAAGAGGAGGACTGCATCATGACAGTCTTTCCTTTTGCTTCCCTTATCACAGCAGCCCCTGACCTGGGTCACTTCACTTCATTCCATTAGCTAACATCCAGAATAACCTTTTCCTGAAGATTAGTAGGATGGAGGTAGGAAGCCATTAAGATTGGAGAATGGCAGCAAATGAAGGTGGAGGTGGTTTATTTTAAATGCAATGTCTCAAGGAGCGCGTCAAGGAAAATTGCACTAGGTCTATGGAAGAAACAGATCCAATGGGTAGAATGGCCTTTTCTTATTCCTTAAAGCGTAATAAGAAGTAAATGTTTTCTCCCTTTAAGGTCCAGGGTGTAGGAGAGATGTCTGTGTGTAGTATAGCAGTGCAGTTCCAAACGTAGTCTTTGTTGTACGTCTGTTTGTGGTTCACTGGAACAGCCACTTCATGACAAACAATTTCAGATGACTCCGTAATTTCCTGAGAATTATAGACACAATTAGGCTCAATTAAACCAATATTACTCAATAACAGATTTAACCCAGATGCTGAAAATATTCTTTCAGAGAACTGATGTTAGATTGTTGCAAGAGCAAATAACTACGTGTAACGCATTAGATTCTGCATCGATTCAATGTGGTAGTCAGTACTGGCTAAAAGGGTCATGTCACCACAGAAAACATATCTGTGCAAATAACATTTAGCAAAACCAATTATCCACATCACATTGTAAAACAAAATAAAACATTTCACACAATACATTTGCCATGAAACGTAATGAACGAACCTGTTTCTACCTAATGTTGCACTAAGTAAACTACCTTACCTTCATACGGAAAAAGGTAATGCTGGTCAAAAGGTCCACAGTTGATTTCAGGTCTTGCAATCTTTCTGGATTGCTGGCTGGGAAATTATCCTAGCAAGAGTAACACAGAAAAATTATAAAAGCAGAAAATACTGGAAATACTCAGCAGGTCTGGCAGCAACCGTGGGGAGGGAAACAGAGTAAATGCTTTGGCTTGATGGCCTTTCACTATGTGTGGCACAAATATGAAATAATTTTCATTAAAAAAAACAGAAATAAAGCCAGTTATTTCATGGTGACCAGGAACTACAGGTTACAGAAGTTAAAATTACCCTCTGGCCTCTGCAGTTTACAAATAGTGACAGTAAGGAAGAAATCATTACATTTATATAGTAGTTTTCACAATTACTTGATGTGTCAGAATGGTTTATAGCTCATGAACTACTCTGAGGAGTAATCACTGCTGTAAATGTGGGAATAATGTGGCAGCAAAGTTGTGTGCAGCAATTTCACACCAGCAGCAATGTGATAATAGCCAGATAATCTGCTTTTGTGATGTTGATTAAGAGAAATACTGGCCAAGGCAAACAGCATAATTGCTTTGTCTTCTTTGAGAGAGTGTCTGATGATCATTTCCAGCTATATGACGGGACAACTGGGGCCTTAGTTTATCGTCTCATCCAAAAGGCGACATCTCTGATAGTGCAGCACTCTCTCGGGATAGAATCGGAATGTCAAACTGGGTCTTTTGTTGTCAAGTCCTAGAAAGAAATTTGAATCCACATGTTTTGCCTTGGAAGCACTGAGCTGTGGCTGACATCCTGAAACTGACTCCTGAGAGCACATACTCAGAGGGAGTACTAAAGAAATATATGATGTGGAGGTGCTGGTGTCGGACTGGCATGGACAAGGTCAGAAGTCACACGACACCAGGTTATAGTCCAAAAGGTTTATTTGAAATCACAAGCTCTCGGAGCGCTGCTCCTTCGTCACTTAGCAGTGCTCCATAAGCTTGTGATTCCAAATAAACCTGTTGGATTACAACCTGGTGTCGTATGATTTCTGAAGAAATCCAGACAGAACTAGCCATAACAGCTCCCAGTCTATGGCTTGGAGTTTGATGGCCAGCTGGAAATAATTCCTTGATTTGCATTATCAACTACAGAGACAGATACAAAATAACCATTCAACACTTGTGTAATTTCCTGGTTTTATCGTTGATTCCCCAGTCTTGTCCTCCAAGGGACCAGTGTTCATTTTAGCTGTTCTTTTCCTTTTAGATGCTTGTAGAAGTCGTTACTGTCTACTTTTAGAGATCTAGTTAGTTTTCTCTCATTCGCTAATTTCTCCTGTTTTTTAAAAGTCATCCTATGGCAGATTCTAAACTATGTCCAATTTTCTGATGGAGTGTATTGGACATCATTTCTTTCAATTTGATACTATCCATTAACTTCCTTAGTTGGCCACAGATGGCTCATTCTCTCAGAGTCTTCCTTACTCAATGTAATATATCTTTGTTAAGATTTATGAAATAGCTCCCTAAACATCTGCTACTGCTTCTCAACTGCCTTACCTTTTCTTCATTTTTCCACCCCACTTTAGCCAATTCTGTCTGCACAGTTTTGAAAATGCCTTTATTCAAACTTAAAACACCGGTTTGGGACACACGTTTCTCACCCTCAAACTGAATGTTAAATTCTATCATGTTATGATCACTGTTGCCTAAAGGGTCTTTAACTATGAGTCATTACTTAATTCTTCTTCATTACACGTTAGCAGATCCAAAATATTTTGCCCCCTGGTTAGCTCTAGAATGCATTGCTCTAAAGCATTGCCGCCAGTACACTTTATGAACTCATCTTCCAGTCTTAACTTGCCAATTTGATTATTCCAATCCTTGTGAAGATTAAAATTCAGGCCACATTATTGCAGCTTCGTTCTCACAAACCCTCATTATTTCTTCAGTTATATTTTGTCATACAGAGTTACTGGGGCCTATAAACTACTCCCACAAGTGAATTATTTACTGTGCTATTTAGCATATTCACCCAAGTTGATTCTAAATCATGCTCTTCTGATCAAAGGTCATCTTTCAGCATGCTACTAATCTCATCCTTTAATCTCCTGCAAAAGCTGAACCTCCCAGCTCTGTAACTGTTGCCTCCTCGTAACCTGAAGCTTCCATTACATCTAAAGGTTTAGGTTTTATTTCATCACAGTCATAAATACAGTAGGATGGGAAGATGTGTGGGAAGAATTTTGAAATGAAGGAGAACTCAGTTCCCTGTTTGAGAATATGTCACTGTTAGATATTGTTCGTACATACCCTATATTTAGAAAGGTCAATCCTCAGTGAGTTGTGCAACTGATCCAGCAGCTTTATAAATTTCTCTCTCTGTGAAATAAAAAAAAATAAGCTTTTGTAAGACTTTGGGAAATATTCCTGAAACTCTAATTTTTAATTCTTTAACCACAAATATTCAGAGGAACATCGTAATAAAATCAGGGACAACTGCAGTTGGTATAAGTTGCCTTCTCACAAACGTCACTTCATTTCTTATATCGTAGTAAATTGATATTGCCAATGAAGTGCCAGCATTTTAATGAGAGTCAACATACACTTTGAAATGTTTTTATTTCAGAGGGAGAGATGACGATAAAATCAGCAGCATATGAATGCATAATTGGACTAGGTTTTAGAAAACCTCTCTCTCCACACACAAAGAAATCGATTTTAATATTGTGCTATCGTGATGAATAAGAGTGTCAGCGTAATTGATTAAGAACATTCTTCTGTAATGTTGCAGGTAATTGACAGATAATACGAATTTTGCTAAGGTAATCAGCCCAAACTCTTAGGAACATGCACAGTTCATTTTCACAATTTAATTAATTCCTAAGAAACTATCATATTTTCAGCTTGGATACTCAGGTCTTCAGGAATTGGAAGGGGCTTAATGAGATTTTGGTACGAAAACAACATGTCACACAGGTTCTAAAACAAATTTTCTGATGTTAAAAAAGTTTAATCTATCGTGCACATTATGAATCAGCTTTCTCTCACTTTGCCTCAGTATGGTTAATGAATGGTCAGTGATTTCATGAAACAGTATGTAAAATACATTATTTTCTAAGTTATTTTATTTAGGAGGTTAATACACTTATGCTGAAACCAGTATAATGAATGCATGTTGCTGTGAAATATGTTTATAGTGAACCACCTGCTAATACAGATATGTTTGAACAATTTAATAGATTTGTGATATTTATACATTTTAAACAGTTTTTGTGTTTAAGTATTTGAGACATTATAATAGGATTATGAAAATCTGTGCGCTATTTCAGACTGTTAATTTTCAACATTTAATTTGTTAAGCAAATATTCAGTCAAGTGTTTTCTACCTAATTGGGTATCATGTCATTTAAGCTCCAAACACAAGGTTACTTGCAGCAAGAAATTGTTTATATTCAATTATTCATTGAAGAGATCTAGTTATGAGGAAAGATATGAGCAAATGGGGCTCTTTGCTTTAAAGGAGACTAGTTAATGAGAAAATCTGATTACATGTCGCAAATGATGATAGATGATGTGGTGAATGTGGAAATTCACCGCCCTGTCAATGAGTCAGTAACTTGATGACATAAGTTTAGGATCATCATCAAAGTAACTAAAAGTGATGAATGAGCACAGCAAGCAGACCAGACAGATGAATTGCAGTGGCACACAGCAGCTAGTGTCTCCATGGAGATTCTGGGTCATGTGAATAAAGGGCATTAAGTAAACACTATAACCTGCAATTTCACATTTACTCCATGTGTAAACTAGATGTCTCTTTTTCATGGAATCCGGTTATCACTGGCAACACTAAAATTTGTTGCCAACCTGTAGCTGGCCTTGGAATGGGTGGCTTGCTAGGCTGTTACAGAGGATAGGGCAGCACGATGGCTCAGTGATTAGCACTGCTGCCTCACAGTGCCAGGGTTCAATTCCACCCTCAGGTGACTGTCTGTTTGGAGTTTGCCATTTTCCCAGTGTCTGTGTGGATTCCCAGTGTGCGCTGGTTTCTTCCCAAAGATGTGCAGGTTAGGGTGGATTGGCTATGGGAGATGTAGGGTTACAAGGATAGGGTAGGGGAATGGGTCTGGGTGGAATGATCTTCAGAGGGTTGGGGTGGATTTGAAGGGCCGAATGGCCTGATTCTATGTGATTCTATGATTGTATGGTAGTTAAAATCACCCATCTTGCTGTGGGCCTGATAATAGGGTTAAACTCACCCTTTCAGGGACGTGTATAAACCTTGCATTATGTAGCTCGCCTCATTTTGCATTTAGCCAGGGTAAAGCAGAGTTGTGTAGGGTATGGAGGTCTATACGGAAAAAATTGTAGACTCAACTTAGTTGCTCAGCAAAATTTATAAAGCAGATATGATATTTAGTTTTAGTAAAGGAATTTGAAATGTTCCAAGAAGATTTTCCAGAGGCTAAATTTCAAAATGTATTGCTCAATACACCTAGATAGTTTAAAGGAAACAAATGGATTTTAATCTGGAGCAAGCTTCTTCTTTGGTTTATTTTCATACACCCATTGCACTTTCATATATTATCTGAATGCTTTATTAATTTGCAAACAAGATTTCCATGTAAGTATGCAAATTAGTACGGTACTTACTCCAAAGTTTGAAGCAGCAAATCGATCTGAGGCTGAAACGTTTGTTGAAGCTGTAGTATGTGCAAAATATGCATTAATGTTGGCCAACAAAGTGCTCATTACAGCAGGAACACCTGGGCACATGTATTTGGATGACAGACAGGAGAAATGCCTACAGAAGGAACAGTTAGAACTTTTATACTTTTAGTCGAGAACATCACACGAGATGCATGGTTACCTGAACCCAACCCCACCTTTGCTGGCTTCGCCTAACCGATGTGTAAATTTGCGTGCATTTCCAAATCTTCACTGTTATACACTGCAGTACTTGTACCTTGCAGACATTCAGAATGAATCAATTACTAAATATCATACCCCTTAGAGAGTTCGTGTGAATGAAACACAGATGTAATTTTCACTCCCATTGTTCATTGCAAAAAAAGAATTTAATTTGGTGTTAGAACATTTCACAGCATCAAATATCAATTAACACAAAGAGCATTTTATTTTCTGCTGGTTAATTCATTAATTGAAAATTTCCCATGTGACCAGGGATTGATGGAGTGGGAGGGAGGGAAGGGAAAGAAAGTGGGAAAGTAGAATTGTTCACCATTACCTATAGGGCGAAGCACTTACGCTAAGATTAGCAGAATCTCCCACCTCTGAGCCGTGAGAAGCCTGTCACTTTTAAGATGTCCATGGGCATGCTGAAGAAACAGTGTCAGAGATCAAACTCTGCATGATCATCTCTGCAAAATGCACTGATCAAGCTGAGGATTAACCCAAACAACTGCTGTCGCCTCCCTGCCAAATGTTCTTATTACCTCTTTCTCAAAGACACTGACTGGGCCACAGTCTCGGTTACTGATTCCTCTCCCTTTCTGCTTCTAATATCATAGCAGTATTTATTCAGGGATGAAAAAGACAGCGAGCGACAGAAGGGCATAAAAGATCAAAGCTAAAAGCCAAGCTTGTCTCAATTGGTGCACATCTTCTAAGAAGATTCAGGGGATTAACCAGCTCGTCATTAGAAAACGTTGAAACTCAGAGTCGGACGGAGAAGGGGAGAAATAAAGTTGGAAAGTGCCAAATCTCAGTAGCTCTGGCAGCATCAGTGGGGACAGAAACTGATGTGCTATTTTGAGCTTCTTTTTAAGTCAGGTGGAATTTTCTCTTTTTCAGGCTAGGTGTCATGGTGGGCTCAAGGGAAATCTTGAGTTTTCTTAATTTAAGAATGAAGTTCTTCTTAGCTCATTACACATATAAAATGTCCAACTTCATGGGCAGGAAGCTTTGAAACTTGTCGGAGCTTTCTGTTGCTCTCATGTTTTGGATGCCGTATTTAAAAAGCATTTCAATCTCCACAACCCAGCAGCATTGCTCAGTCTCTCCTCAACACCCCCAGCCAGGACTGGAAGCGCCACAAGGTCTCCCGAGATGTTCTCCTGAAGTACAGAAGGGAAGGGAAATTCGTTTCTCTAGAGGTGACTGCAAGAGGTTACCTCGGCCAGCGAAGGCAGACTAGACAGCAGTGGCTGCAGAGGTCAGTGCCCATAGGTGGCTCGAGGGAACCCTGGCTCCAGTTTGGATAAATAATCTGCTGTGCTCTGCCAGGAAATGTGCCTTTGTCTACTTGATGCTTCACGCTCCTGTGAACGAAAGGTCGCACGGCGAGGTTACATACTGTACAGTGCTGCAACACAGGAGGATGGGTGCTGAGCATCATCGTCAGATGCCACATCTGCAGCCAATGTCTGTTGCTCTGTTGCAGCTACCAATAGCACGGGTGGCACCATATAGCAGCACTGCCTCTCATGCATCCACCAAGGTTCACATTTAAAACACAGAAGGAGCCACAGCACTCCAGCTCATGCACCATCAGGTCACCAACCTTTTCAACACAATGAGGAAAACGCTCACATTCGACAGTTTTTCACCAAATGCTTGCCTGGGACAAGAACACAATCATCAAGTGTGGCCTTTGGAGTTGAGCTCCCTTTTGATTTGGGACCTGTTTAGCAGCTTTGTGTTTGGTTTGGGTTGCTGATATCAGTGTCACTGCCTTGTATGGGCAGGATTGTAGGTTAGGTCAAGTTTCACCATCAACCGGACTTAGCAACAACATGCCACACTGAGGCTGCTCAATATAGACTGGCTTCACCCTTTTACACCATGAGCTTTTGTGCAAAGAAATAGCTTGATTCTGAAGGAAAGCCACTGGACTCGAAACAACAACTCTATTTCTCTCTCCACGGATGCTGCCAGCCCTGCTGGGTTTCTCCAGAATCCTCTGTGCTTGATTCTGCTGGCTCAGAGGTTGGGATACTACCATAAGACCTTCCTGAGATTCTACAGTGAGCACAAATGAATTCAATAATACTCACCAGATGAGTAGAATTAGCACCCAGAGATTTACAATTAACAGAGGAATAAGGACTCTTGTGGTGGAGTGGTAGTGTCCCTTCCTTTGAGCTAGGAGACCAGGGTTTAAGCCTTACCTACTCCAGAAGTGAGGTGTGTAATAACATCTCCGAAAAGGTTGAGTAGAAAATATCTACAATTACCAGCAATGCAACGTTAGATCAGTTGTCCTAGGGAAGTCAATGATTTAAATCTGGAATTTCTAAGTTGTAACACCAGAAAATCTAGGTTTAAGTCCAGCCCATTTTTATGATATAATTATTGCTATATGTTAAAGATGATTTATAAGCTACAGCTGGTGTCAAGCAGTTGAGGTTATTGATCCATTAGGAATTTAAGGATGATAAGGCAGCTCAACACCACCTTCTCAAGGGGCAACTAAAGACTGGTAATAAATGCTGGCCCAGCCAGCAATGCCCACATTCCATGAGTGAAAGAAAAAAAGATACCGCAGACCTTGTGGTATAGCATCATCCCCAGTGCTGTTAAAGAGGAAGTTTCAGGATTTTGATCCAGGGGCAACGAAGGAATGGCAATATATTTCCAACTCAAGATGTTCTGTGACTGAGAGTCATAGATTCACGGTGCCCATCTCACTCCTGCCCTTGTCCCTCTAGGTAATAAAGGTTGCAGGCTTGCAAGGTCCTATTCCAGGGGCCTTGGTGAGACATTGCAGTGCATCCTGTACATGGTACACAATGCTGTTACTGATCATAGAATCCCTACAGTGTGGAAACAAGCCCTTCGGCCCAACAAGTCCATACCGAACCTCAGAGCATCCCACCCAGACTCATTCCCCTACAACCCACCTAATCTACACCTCCCTGAACACTACAGGCAATTTAGCATTGCCAATCCACCTAGCCTGCACATCTTTGGACTGTGGGAGGAAACCGGAGCACCTGGAGGAAACCCACACAGACACGGGGAGAATGTGCAAACTCCACACAGACAGTTGCCCGAGGCTGGAATCGAACCCGCGTCCCTGGCGCTGTGAGGCAGCAGTGCTAACCACTGAGCCACCGTGCCGCCCCAATCAGTCAATGATGGAGGGAATGAACGCTGAAGCTGCTGGACAGGGTGTCAATCAAGCATGCTGTTTAGCCCTGAATGGTCACTTGAACTTCTTGAGTGGTGTTAGAGCTTCATGCATGCTGGAAAGTGGAGAGTATTGCATCAATCTCCTGACTTGTAGATACTGGACTGGCTCTGGGAGTTGGAGGCGGTGGGGGAGGTGTTAGAATTCCTAGGAAGTGTTCAAGTCCTCCAGGATAGCCTGGGTGGGGCATATTACCACAGACTACTCTGTTAACGGGTCCTGCAACTTGGTGACTTTCTTTTTTGGATTCCAAGAAGTGACTTGAGTGGGTCCCTTTCGTTTGAGGTGCCCTCCCTCATCTTGCAAAGCAAGATTCTCTGAGGGTTTTGATTGGCCCTTCGATTTAATGATCCTTCACTGAATTCATCTCCATGCCAATTAAGGGCTCACCCATGTGAATATCTGACTGGAATCAGATTTCCTTTGGAGAGTATTTTCTGACCCAAACAAAACAGACCCATGTTTCCTGCCTCCCGCAAAATACTTTCAAACCAAGGAATGGAATCAAATGTTTAGCACTGGGAATAAGGTTGCCAGCTCTGATTAGACATATTCTTGGAGATTGTTTTGCTCCCAGTCAAAAGCCTTTTCTCCTCATCTGTAATATTTTTCCAACCAATCAAAGAAAGTGCTCGAGACTGAAAGGATCTGATTTTGTTTTCAGTGTCGCTTTTATTTGTCTCCTCAACTTTGCTCGAGTTAGTGTCCAGGAGATCAAGCTTTAATTCTTGGAGATTGCAGGACAATCTTGGTGAGTCAGCAACTCTACTTGAGGTTGGGTGTTGGTGGTAGGAAAGAGTGTGACTGAGACAGTAATAAAGGCGTCAATGGAGGGAAGGGCCAGAGCTAGTCCACAGACCACAAGAACCAGCTTGGATTTACCTTTAAATTTTGTCTTTAGTAAATCGAGTTCGTAGCATTGTGTATTCATGTGCTATTTAATAGAAAGGAAGTAAAAAATACGCCTACTTAAAAACAGAAAACAAGAAAGCTGAGAACAAAATGCAAAATCAACAAAATTATGTTAATTAAATTTTCCTAATACAAGGAAAACGTCGAAGCAAAAAAAGAATAATTATGCCTAAAGCTTTGCATCCTAATTAGTTATGACTTTTCCATAGGGACCAATAAGATATATATAGCATGTCCTTAAAAAAAGATATTTGATTAGAAAATAGAATGTTAGAAAGTCTACATTTTTTAAAGTCTCTTTAGTGATGAGCTAAAAATAATTCAAATAGATTTCATTGATGTGGCAATGCCAAGCAAAGTGACAGCTGGTGTATTTGACTGCAACAAACACATCTTTTTGACTTCTTAAGGATGTCAGAATGGATTTTTTTAAAGTAACAAATGGTATGCCAAGTTTTCACTTGGCAGGTTATAAAATTATACCAAATTTAAAATCTCTTCACTTTTATGTACAAATTATTTCAAGGAATCTATTAACTTGTGTTTGAACAATCAAAGAAATGTGTAATGATCACATCCCCAGGTGGCACAGTGGTTGGCACTGCTACTTCATTTCACTGCTACTTCCTACACTAGCGCCAGGGACCTAGGTTCAATTCCAGCCTCAGGCAACTGTCTGTCTGGAGTTTGCATATTTCCTCACTGTCTGTGTGGGTTTCCTGCAGCTGCTCCTGTTTTCACCCACACTCCAAAGATTTGCAGGTTGGGTGGATTGGCCATGGGAAATATACGGTAGTGGCAGTGGGGGGTCCTGGGTGGGATGCTCTTAGGGGATCCATGTGGACTTGATGGGATGAATGGCCTGCTTCCACACTGTAGGGATTCTATGATTCTATGGATTAAAATTAAACTATTCTCCAGCTGTCAACATTTATTGCCCTTGCCTAGTTCTCCCAAATAGTTGTTACTGGGTTTACTGCTTTCTTTGTAATAGTGCTTTGCTGTTAGTGAAGGGCTACTCTGCTATTACAGAACAAACTTCTGATCTAACCATGTTACCGTGGGTCAGGGGTCAGATGCTGGACTGGGGTGAAGATGGCAAGGGTCACTTCCTGTTCATGACGAGCTGCCAGAGAAAATGGTAGGGGCGGGTACAATTAGAACGTTTAAAAGACAGTTGGACAGGCACATGGATTGGAAACATTTAGAGGAGTATGAGCCAAATGGGACTAGTTCAGTTTAAAAAGGTAACCTGGACATGGACAAGTTGGACCAAAGGGCCTGTTTCTGTGCTGTTTTGACTCTATAACCTGTCGGCTTTACATGACAACCTTCTAACTTCATGGACATATCAAGTCATACAAACATCATATTTCGAGGCTCTTCAAGTTGTGAACTCAACTTCTCAAACTGCATGGGATGATATGAATTCATGTTCTCTGACTCTTTAAGAATCAAAATCAAAACAATCTGGGTCGAGGATAAACTGAAAACAAAGAATTATTGCAAATGAGTTACTCACGTCATGGCCTGGTAAATTGACTCAACTCCATAGCGCATTGCAAATTCATCCACAATCTCTTGACCAAAGTCTTCAAAGTACACCTTCCATGCTTCATCACCCTTCACTTGTGGGATTTTCACAATACCGTTATATTTTGTTTCAGTTAAGTAAGTGAATAGGCTCTGGAGAAAACAAGTGTGAGATTAAACCTGTACATTGCATTTCCAGCCTTCGACCTAATTATATTCAATACCAGAGACCCACAGAACTATCCTATTCACACTGCCCATGCACAACTTTCATTTCAACATGCGTTACCAATGTTTCAACTTGTTTTTGAAAAATAAAACTGAACAAATCATCTACAGGAAAGATAGAATGAGGATGGTGATTTGTCTCAGGTGGTCACCACTTATATACAGCATCAGATATTTAATTCCACTGACTGCAATCAAGGTGAATATCAATTGCTGTATGTACTGATACTCCATCACCAAAGACAATGTGTTGCTGTAATATGTTAGCAAAAGTTGTTTTAATGAACAATAAAATGCTATGTTATAAATAGACTAGTATACAAGGCTATTCACCAGCTTTGAGAGTCATAGAAATCTACATCATGGTAAAAGACCTTTTGGCCCATCATGTCTGTGCTGGTCAAAACAACCCCCTGACTATTCTAATCCGATTTTCTAGCACTTGGCCCATGGCCTTGTGTGCCTGAGCACTGCAAGTGCACACCTAAATATTTCTTAAATGTTATGGTTTTTTTTTGCCTTGACCACCCTTTCAGGCAATGAGTTCCAGATTCCCACCACCCCCTGGATGAAAATGTTTCTCCTCAACCTTCTAAACCTCCTACCCTTTATTAAAGAATCTGACAAGCTCCCTCATGGTGGGTTGGTCCAGAACATTAGTTCACATGGGATCCAGGGTACGTTGGTAATTTGAATAGAAAATTGATTTGGTTACAGAAGACAGAGGGTAGTTGTGGAGGGCTGTTTTTTCTGATTGCAGGTCTATGACCAGTGGTGTTCCATAAGAATCTGTGCTGAGCGTCTGTTGCTTGTAAATTACATAAACAGTTTGGATGAAAACGTAGGTGGTCTGATTAGTAAATTTGCTAGCCATACAAAAATTGTTGAATGTGAGGCAGGTTGTCAAAGGATACAACAAGATATCGATCTACTGGAAAGTTGGGCAGAGAAACTGCAGATGGCGTTTAATTTGGACAAGTGTGAGGTGATGCATTTTGTGAGGTCAAATGCAAGAGGAAAGTACACAGTAAATAGCAGGATCCTTCAGTGCATTGATACAGAGAGAGATGTTGGGGTGCAAGTCCATAGCTCCCTGAAAATGGTAATACAAGTAGATAAGGTGGTAAAGGAAGCATACAGTATGCTTGCCTTCATCGGGGAAGACAGTGAGTATAAAAGTTGACAAGTCATGTTGCAGTTGTATAAAACTTTAGTTAGTCATATTTGGAGTGCAGTTTTGGTCACCACTTTATAGGAAGGATGTGGAGTATCTGGAGAGGGTGCAAAGGAGGTTTACCAGGCTGTTGCCTGGATTGGAGTGTATTAGCTGTAAGGAGAGGTTGGACACACCTGAACTGTTTTGACTACAGGGTCAGAAGCTGAGGAGTGACCAGACAGAAGTATATAAAATTATGAGAGGCATGGATAGGGTAGATAGTCAAAATCTTTTTTCCAGGGTGGGAATGTCAAATATCAGGGGCCATAGTCTTAAGGTGAGAGGGAGAAGTTTGAAGGAGATGTGCGGGGCAAATTTTTTTTGTACACAGAGTGTGGAACATGCTGGAACTTGCTGCCAGGGGAGGTAGTAGAAGCAGATACAATAGTAACATTTCAGAGGCATTTAGAGAGACATATGAACAGGCAGAGAATAGAAGAATATAGACCATGTGCCGGCAGATAATTTAGAATGGCATAAAAGTTGGCGCTGACATGATGGGCCAAAGGGCCTGCTCTTATGCTGGACTGTTCTATATGTTCTTACTTAAATAAAGTCAACAAGACAGAAAAATAATAGCTCTGGATGAAGAACTTCTGAACAATTGAGTTTTTTAAAAAAAATAAACAAAGTGGGTACCGCTGATATAGTTCAATCAAAGTGAAAATAAAACACTGCAGCCTATTTGTAAAATTATTGCCTATTTCAAAAGTTATGGAACATTAAATACAATAGTTGTATGGTGTTGCCTCACCTCATGTAAACACGTGTACTGCACATGATACGGGGCCACTTTCTCCTCGCCTTTAATTTCAACACTGATTTTCATTCTAATGGCACCAGAAACTGCTGATTTGTCAGTTCGCTTCTCTGGGAAGAAGAAATGCAGCCCATAATTCTGAGATATTCCACACTGCATCAAAATATCTTGGTGCTCATTTAGATGTTAATGATTTATAAATAGCGTGAACGTGACACATTAGTAAAGGCCCTAAAGACTGTTCATCCCTATCTTTCATCCAGATAATAAGTTACTCATATTACAATTTGGTGTTTCAAGAATTATTTTATGATTCTCATTTGCATATACTCAAAATTAACTTTAGCAACTGAGAAACAAAGTAGTATGAATCACAGTCAGATTGCAGTCCAGTTGCAGCAAAAATATCGAGGGGAAGGGAGATTGGATTGACAGTAAAGACAGAAATAAATGAAAAGGTGAAAGAAATAAAAATATGTAAACATACATAATTAATAATTTATTAAGAGTAGGAATGAGACACAAATGTCTCAGCTGTTGCTGTTCTGGGCTGAACAGATGAAATGGCATAAAAGGGACATAAATGTCATTATTAAAAGGGCCCTTGTACTGTTAAATACTGGCCTTAACTTATGTAGTCAGTTTACATGGCAATTAATGTGCAAACAAATGCAGCATCTTCTTTTGCATTTGATTTGACAGCGAATTCACTCTTTTTAACCCATCTTCCTTCTTAGTTCTTTCCATGGTTATTTCTCAATCCTGCAGCCTCATTGACTGAAGTGAGACATGATTGCTTGCCCTGTTCATTCAGATCCCATATGTCCTGCTTCCTCACCATCAAATGCTCACGTTATCAATAACTTTCTGGCCAATTTCTTCTTTGAACTGAAGAGCCCTGCTGTAACACATTCTGACCCAATACTTAATGAAATGCAGCCAACTAACTTTTAACTTCCAGCCACTTTTTTTTTATCATTAATTTCTGAGCCATAGACTGCCATTACAAATCCTAAATTATTTTCTCCTTGTATTTTATAGACGTTCTCCAATAAATTGCAAAGACTTTTTTTCTTTTAACGATGTCACACCTCATTTGTCCTGATTCTAATTTTGTATTTGTTAATTGTTATTTAATTGGCCCAAGCACATGTCTTCAAACTCTGAATATTCTTGCAATTCCTCCCCCAAATCTAGATTTTAATTTACTGAACAGCCTTCACCCTGATCCAAAGGCTACACTCCTCTATGCTGGATCCAAGTTAGAGCCAATACATCCAGTCAACTTTTGATGAATTCCCACTTCTATACCTCAGAAGCTATTCTGGGTAAATATCTGTTTCTTGTTTTCTCTCAAGTCTTGCAGTTAGTTTTGCTTCTCACTCACTACTCTCCTCTGTGTTCTCATTTCTACAAGCGCTGCCCAAATATGTGACACCAAAATATCAAATTCCAGCTTCTTTGGGGACCTAGTGCCTGGAACACCAGGAGAAATTCTACCTTTTACCAACTAGTGACATTGACCAAACGTTTAGAGATTCACAATCGAACAGTAAAATACTTTGCAAATTTGTGTCTCTTTCAAAGCCAGCTTCCCATTATCCACGCTCCATAAGCTGTTGCCCATGTCTAAACGCACAGCAAATCCCATTTCCTGAATCCTCACTGATCAATACTGGTTCTGATCTGGCTATTCCACAATTTTAAATTCTCACCCTTGTTTTGTCATCCCTCCATGGCCTCCTTCCTCAATATCTTTAACAGTTTCAATCGTACAAGATCTGTAAGACCCTACACTGCTGACCTTTTATGCTTCTTTGATATTAAGCACTCCACATTGGCAGCCTTGCCTTCAGCTTGTTAGGCCCTGAGTCCTGGAATTCTCTCCATTAATTTCTCTTCTTTGCTAATTGTTTACCTACCTGTAAGATACACCTTAAAACCTACCTCTTTGACCTAGCCAATCTCCTCGTGTGGCTACAGTGCAAAGCACCTCGGGATGTTTTCCTGTACTGATTCAAGGTGTTGTTGATGTCAGTATAAACAGCTGATAGCAAAAGTGGCTGATGCATGGAAAGCGGCCCTAATTAATTAGCATGATTTACAATAATTAATTTCATTCTTATATCAACTCTGTGCATAAGTAAACACAGTATCACTCACTCCACTTCCTAAAGCAGCCATGCTATCTGAAATCAGAGATAGTAGGAACTGCAGATGCTGGAGAATCTGAGATAACGTGGTGTAGAGCTGGATGAACACAGCAGGCCAAGCAGCATCAGAGGAGCAGGAAAGTTGACGTTTCGGGCCTAGACCCTTCTTCAGAAAT